>MU912580.1:0-38776 GCA_036418165.1 Cooperia oncophora
GGATGTTAGTTGTCAGTGTTTATGTATGAAGAGCTATTGATGAGATGGGGGTGGTACATATCGCAAATGACGGGGGGCCCAAGTCCCAGATTGTCTCCTGCTTGGGCGAAAAAGCTTCGCAGCTCTCTGGAGTCAGTAGTTTGGTACCAGACGAGTCCGTGAGGATATAAAAGAATTCAAATTAAGGCCTGAGCTTTAATCGGCCCACCTTTGGCTGTAATTGTATGGGTTAAACCGCATGAGAAGCACTATTGGATTGAAGAATGGACGAATAGGATTAGATATGTATCGATCAATTTCCGCAATTGGCGAACTCTTCAATTTTGCATTCTTCATACTTGAAAAAACTTACTGCGGACGAAGGGGCCTGTCAGACAGTGTGAGGGCGCCAAAGCCGTTCTCCACCACGTGTTGAAGAGGGTATGCGACAAAAGTTAGTAGAAAACCAGAGAAAGCAACGATACATTAGATTGCCCGAATAGTTCGTAACATTTATGTGCTTTTTTCGTAGTAAAGTTTATTCCAGTGAGAAGCAATTTTGATCAACAATATACAGGGGGGGGGGCAAAAAAGTCACTTCAATCGAGTCCATATCAGCAAAGTTTTCGCAGCTCAGACAGAAGACGCGGATACGAGTACCAGGGCGGAAGATACCCGAGACGTTCCTCGATAAGCAGGAGCTGGCTCTCGCCCATCACTTCATGTACGCCGAAATATGAAGTCATCTCCAGTCGCAGCCAGACTGGAGAATACTGTTGGGATTCACGTCACCTCCAAACAGCTGCGAAACTTCTAGCATGGATTCACCCATGGATAGCCTACCTGGAGACTAGTACTCTCGATCTAGATGACCTCCAACATCGAACAGCTCCGACAATGTTGCTACGGTCTAGGACAACACCTTTCCGCAGTCGTCAATGCGCGGATTGATGGTATGGCCGGACGTACCTGGAATGGAAAGACCAATATTTTTTCGTGGAAGGGGGCTGAGTACCTAAAGAAGATGGAATATCCAAGCAGGTCACTTGACCTAAACCTTCTCAATTACCTGGTTCGGCGAAGTTCAATAGGGTGACCTACGGTGGCCGAGAAACCGACTAGGTCGCTGATCTCAGGCACCAATCGCGGTCGTGTGCCAAAATCTCTCGATGGCGCTCGTCCAGAAGGCTGTGGCCGAGTGTCATGATAGTATTTAATATGCTCTTCTATACGGTTGTAGAATATCCAATTAGAATAAATAAAGTGTAACTGACAGCACCTCCAAAGTCAATGAAGGATAGTGACTTTTTTTGCCCCCTCCCCAGTATATTACTCGGCACCCTGTTGCCAACCACCAAGCGAAGAATGGTCCCCTTGCTTTCAAAGATTTTTACATAGTTCTGTGTCGAGACAGGCGGCCGAGTCATTTTTGAGGTGCTCTGGAGGATTGTATTTTTCACTCAGAAGGTGGCCGCTATAGCTTAGATGGCCGTCAGAAAGAGCTAAGACACGGCTACCTGAAGACTGTGGTGGAATTCCCCAGCTAAGTTTCAGGATCTCAGCATTGTCATTTTTGAAATGGGTGACCCGGAGTTGCGGTGAAGTAGGCAAACTTTGTTGGGTTGAGCACCCCATATTTTGGTGAGGGATTTTCATTCTCCCTTTACAGTTAATTACAGGAGGACTCGCTAGTTACCACAGCGTCGAGAGGAAGAGACTCCCTGCGGCAAACCTATCACCTTCCGACTGTATTGAAGGGATTATACGACGACCGGATCTGTCCTTCCTGAAGGATCTAGCCATTGGCGCTTCGACACCTACTCCTTATTGAGTCACCGTCGCTGTTCAGCCGGTCTGTATTGCGGGAGCAGGAGAGAAGTTTTAGTTAGTACCCACATGCCCTTCCCCTTGAGTATCGGTCAACTCATGAGATAACTTTTGACCGGACTTCAATACTTTCTTGAGGGAGTGAGAACCTATAACATGTGCTTCTAGAACAGTCAAGTGTAAGGACTAGCTAGGGAGTTGATTCGTACCAACTGGTTTTGATCAACGGGCGTAGTAGGTCCAAATCCAAGGCAGTTAGCCTCTCTGGACGAGGTTAGTCTCCCAAGTAGCAATCTTTTGAACAAAGCGATCGGGCAACGTCGTGTATGGAGAGTAGCACCAGGACCTACCTCAGAATGAATACCTCGCGTGACTCCAACCAGGTTGTAACTTGGTGGAAATTCATATTACGAAGTGTGACAAAAATGATGAATCTCATTCACCGTTTTGGGTGTGGCAATACGACCTGCCTAGCGAGGTAAAGCAAACGGCTGGGAGGCACTTAAAGACACCC
Source organism: Cooperia oncophora (assembly GCA_036418165.1). Taxonomy (NCBI): domain Eukaryota; kingdom Metazoa; phylum Nematoda; class Chromadorea; order Rhabditida; family Trichostrongylidae; genus Cooperia; species Cooperia oncophora. The sequence goes on from MU912580.1 coordinate 2,321, forward strand.
AGCGCTCGCTCGTTGCTCTTGGCGAAGGGCATGACCAGGCAAACAATTCTTTACCGCTGCTATTCGCTTTCTTGTCCTACACAATTATTTCCATCCTGCCCCCTATCTACATCTTGGCGAACCAACGTTCGGTCGTGCTCTGGCAAGGCTTATGGATCAGGCAGACATTTTTATCAGCTGCCTACGTTCCTGCTACCACCAAATGATGTTTCCATCCTTGCCCTATCTCACTTTTGGATCCACGCTCGCGTCGTTGCTCTGGCATAAGGGCTGATAATCAGGCAAACCCATTCCTCCTAAGGCCTCCTTATGGTATTCTTATCACACGGCTATCACTCCCTGCACCTACCATTAGTGTTTCCCATCCTGCCCCTTATCTTACTACTTGGATCCAACGTCCAGTCGTTGCTCTGCCCGGTGTATGAATTAGACAACCAACTCCTTCTAAGACTCCTTGTTTTATCTTATCAGCTGTCATCACTCGCGTACCCCAATGATCTTCCCATCCTGCCCCCTATCTCACATCTTGGAATCAACGTTCGGTCGTTGATCTGGCATGTGTTTATGAATAAGGCAACCCACTCCTTCGAGGCTCCACATGGTATCTTATCAAACTGTTATCACTTCCTGCCACCCAACATATGGTGTTCGTGCCCGGCTCCCTACATCACTTATCAATTTTGAGCGCACTATCGCCGTTTTGAAGGAATTATGAATTTCAGTCAAACACACACACAAACATACACACACCACCAACAGACAAGACTTAGCCGGATTATATATAGTGCGATGGTACGATCACACATAGTGTGCGTGACTATCAGCCCCCATGTCGTTAGCGTTTATCTGTCCGTAACATGCGCAGGAACGGAGGCTACAGAACCGTGAACACGCTTATTCCTCCATGCTCCGCCCAATGCCTTTTGCGGCGCAAACTTCCGTTCATGCTAAACAGCCGTCGTCTGCGCGCGGGTCGCGTGCTCTTGCACTCTGCCAGGTCCTTGTAAACAGCGCTTTGGAAACGCGATTTCTGATGCGGTGATATTTTAGCGTACTGCAAAGTAATAACCGGATGACGGTGTCAGAACTTAAGAGCAACTGTTCTGCTCCTGCAACATCCTTCCGAGGCCGCGCATTACCACAAAACATGAAAATAAAAACGGCCCAAGCGTCCCACTCGTTGGTTTAAAGTAGTTCTATGGCCTTGGAGCTGAACTCGCGTCGGGTCGTAGAAATTTACACGCGATTTCAATTAATGTGCTTAATGTGCTTTTCCTTAATTTTTTTCACTTTTGTTTTATTTACATCTACATTCGTTGGTCTTTATTTCTAGCCTTTGTCTCTTCATCACCTTCTATTCGACATTGCAGCATGAGCAACACCAAGCATCAAATTTTATCCGCATCAGGAAATTGCGTTTTGCCTGTATGTTTTGCTGCTTGTATTAAACTAACCAGTGGGACACTTGAGCCCTTTTGATTTTTCATGTTTTGTGGGAGTGCGCGGCCTCCTAGGGATATTGCAGAAGCAGCACAGCTTCCCTTGAGTCCCCTCCCATCATCAACATCTTTCATCATTCATCATCATCTTCAGCAGCCCTCGTCATCATCTTCGGTTCTTATTTTGCAGCGCCTAAAATGTTATCCGTATAAGGAAATCGCGTTTACTCGCTTGCATTCCAAAGCACAATTACAGGACTTGGCAAAGTGCCAAGAGAATCGCACGCGACCCGCGCGCACACGACGGTTAGCATGAACGGGAGTCTGCGCCGCAAAAGGAGGGGGGGGGGCTGTCAGTCACGCACACCCAGACTATGTGTGATCGTACCATGTGTCTATAACAGACTTCCCATAGACCACATAACTAGATCTCAACACTGCTGCAGCAGGACTATCCGATATACAAAAAAATGTCACCAACTCTTGGAACAACCTAATAGTACAACCTCGTCACTTTCTCGCTTCAACAACTGGTCCAGAATGGGTTTGGCACCGCGCCAAACTCGTCCCGCACGGCTCTTTCGCCCGCAACGAACTAGACTATAAACGATGTGCTGCAGTGGATGGACGTAATCGGCACGTGTATTTCGTGAAGTAGCTCACGTAAGTGGGGGAGCACACTGCGTGGAACCCGGAAAGTGCGAGGGAATCTACGTGTTCTTCTGAAGACAAACTTCACATTTTTTTTCCGAGGACGGTCTTTTCCATGTGAAGGTAAGTGGACCTCAGCTTGAGTATACAATTTGTCTTCAAGGCAGCGTGCGTAATTATAGAACGCCAATCTCTCGCTGACTTATAATGACGTTTCGTGATCCACTTTGAGCAAAGTGCGAAGAAATTTGCTCTCCTGCAGTCCTGATATGAGTGAATTGAATGCCAGCCAGTAAATGTAAGTCCAAGAGCCTCAAAGTATCTTTTCACCTGACAGAGTCAGATATAGCAGCATTTTACTACAATGTTCGATGATTTCACAGGAGCTGTTTGAAAGCTGCCTTGATGACCATGCACGGGACCCCGACCTGAGCTTAAGGAGAGTTCCGAAGAGTTTTCATACGACTATTAGTTCTCTGTTAGGGGGTTTTCAAGGGATATGACAAGAGCTACTCAACAGTGTACTCACCGTTCCATCGTGCCTTCATGTTAGAAGAGCTACGCTCAACCCGTACTAACTAATCAAACGCGTCTTCCTATTACGACTGAGTTCTAGGTCTCATTCACTAAAGTCCACCGATTGAGAGCCCTTACTGACGTTGTAACCTGGTACTACCACGGAAGCTGAAAATGGAACAAGGGATGATAGCAAACAGGATTCACAAACAAGATAACAGATTAATGAATTATCAACGTGGAGGTAAGTTTCATTTACTCGAATACGTTTGCGAACAATGGAAGAGCTCATCGAAAGTATTCGCGAGAAGTACCATAAGAAGGTAAGCTAATGCCAATGCCGATACATGTAGCTTACAGGCTATCGAGAACTGCAACAGGGTAAGCAGTGGCAGCAAAAGACCAGAATGATAGGGACTCTTCTTCCGATTCAAGCTCTAGCGAAATCATCACTCAATCGAAACTTTGAGAACTGGCCGTTGAAAAGGGTGCTTAAGAAACACGGGGACATACATCACCATAGTCAAAGGAAAGGTAGTTAGGGTAGTTATTCTTTCAAACATAGTTGCTGAATGATAAAGATTCATAAATCTACGTTTCTGCCGAAAATGCCCGACTGAAATTTTTCAACAAGGAAGAAGCTAGTGGTGTGTGCCACATGTAAACGGTTATTCGTCTTGTAATCGCTCCAATTACTGCGCTTAGTTTAGATGACGTCAGTAGAAATCTTGCAGGTGTATTTCAGCTGCGCGTTTAAAATAGGTGAGTGCAAAGATGGTCGCTCTAAGTCATTAGTGATCAACTACGAAACCAGCAGATAGTTGTAAGCACCCGGATAACGACCACAGAATGACCAACTGTGTATAACGATCAGCAAAAATGAAACTATGATAATGCTGCTCACATATCTCTCAACGACTGTTTCATTTTTCTGACCACTATGGCTACTTCATTGGTCGAAGGCACATTACTTGATTACGTGACGCATAGAAGCCCTTTCATGTTTGAAGGCGGCTTGGCACGTGGTTTCCTACCTAGCCTAAAATGCTAGTGGGCGCTGATATAGTGTGGGAAACGGGCGAAAGAACGGAGTGAAACGGCCAAAATCCTGCGAAGAGAAAGCCTTCGTTCTCAGTGAGTAGTAAATCGATTTCGGACGAGTTTCCCGTAGGTATCCTACCAATCACCGCTACCGAAGATAAGGCTGCACATGTGTACCCATGTATGCATGCAGCATCACGACCGCTTGATCCAATCCCTTTCGTCCATAATTTGCCTTAGCAAATGAATGAATACGAGCATAGGAGCGGTCGCTCCATTGGAGAACGTGCAGGCGATGGCGAGCATTTGAGACGTTGAAGTTGTGGCTTGATAGAGCCCTTATAGGGGCACCTTCCTCGGGAAACTACCATGCAACGCCTGTCCAGGGTCGCGGAATTCTATCCTGCCAGGAGTATGGATCCTAGTCGTCTCAGGGGATTTATCGTGCCCACTGCCTTTTAAGATGAAAGTGGGTTCTCCATCACAGCCATCGCCATGGATCGCGTCGCATGTAGTCTCTGAGAGTCGCTACGGCTACGGTTAGATAAGTCGATAGGTATCCTGCAGGTATTCTTTCAGCCGCTTTCAAAACAGGCGAGTGCAAACGTGGTCACTCTAGCGTCATATTGATCAACTACGAAAGCAGAAGGTATTTGTAAGCACAGAATTGGCATCTTTCCAGCTATCCACTCAATTCAGCCAGGAAAACGACCATAGAATGACCACACCATGTGTGATGATCAGTGAGAATGAAACTATGTTAAGGCTAGCACATATCTCTCCATGACCCTTTCATTTCTGACCACAGCGGCTACTTCACTGGTCGAAGGCACATTACCTGATTACCCAAAGCACAGAAGCCTTTCCGTGTGCAGGATGGAGGCGGGTCGCCGTCACTGTGGGCGCGCCACTTGTAGAGACTATTAGTACTGTAATCGCTTGAGTTACTGCGGCTATGGTTAGACGACGTCGGTAGGAATTCTGCAGGTGTTCTTTCAGCTGCTTTCAAAACAAGCGAGTGCAAACATGACTGCTACAGCGTCATAGAGATCAACTACGACCCCAGCAGGTAGTTGTAAGCACAGGATTGGCAACTTTCCAGTACCCACTAGATCCAGCCAGGATAGCGACCATAGGAAGACCACATTTTGCGTAATGATCAGCAAAAATGAAACTATGTCAAGTCGAGTCACATATCTCTTCATGACCCTTTCATTTCTGACTACTATGGCTGCTTTATTAGTCGAAGGCGGGTCGCCATCACAGCCATCGTCATGGTGTGCGCCACATTTAGTCCTTTGATCGCTTGAGTTGCTACGTCTACGGTTAAATACGTCGACAGGAATCCTGCAGGTGTTCTTTCAGCCGCTTTCAAAACAGGCGAGTGCAAAAGTAGTCACTCTAGCGTCAGATCAACTACGAAAGCAACAGGTAGCTGTAAGCACAGGATTGGCAACTTTCCAGTACCGATCCAGCCAGGATAACGACCATAGCAGGACCACACTGTGTGCAATGATCAGTAAAAATGAAACTATGATAAGGCTAGTCACATATATGTCCATGACATTCATTTCTAACAAGTGTAGCTACTTCATCGGTCGGAGACACTTGATTACCCGACGCCTGAAATCCCTTCCAAAGTGGATTGCAGCAAATCCGTATCTGAGAGGCTGTACCACTTGCCACCCGAAAGTGCGAGGCAAGGACGTCACGGAAGCCGCGTTTATACTTTGCGGCAGTGTCCACCACAGGCTCAAGCGTATGCGAGTGTCAGCGACTAGGACATTGTAGATATCGATCTAGCGAACGGTAGCGTCAACCGGCGTCCCGGCCGGCGAGCAAAAGGGCGGCATTGTGTAGTAGCGCGGTGCGTAGTACTGCGTTGTGTAGCAGTGCAGTGCGATTGCACACCACACTACTACACAACGGTGTGGTGCGGTTGCACACTGCACTACATTTCACAACGCCTATCTGGCTGTCTGCTTTCTCTACTTCCCCATACTCTCTACTCCTGATCGCTGGTGGACGCTGGTAGAGGCTAGATTGATATCCATACTTTCCTAGTCCCTCGAGACGCTGACGGTCGCCGACGGACCCTGCTGGGCAGTGGTGACTGCTGGTAGACGCTGCCGTTCGCTTGGTCTTTGAAGTTGTGGGACGCTCGAAACGCTGATGGTCACTGGTGGACGCTGGTGGTCGTTGGTGCGCCCTGCCTTAAGTATGAACGCAACCTTATCTAAGACAAGACACTTCAGTCTCGCTCCCCACCGAGTGAACTCTGCCAACATTCCGTGATAATGTTGCTGAGACCGAATGACACTTCTGAATACTTTGTCTTCTTCATGTCCTCTGGTTACAGTAAGCGGCATTTTCTGAAAAAAGTTGTGCATTTCCCTCCGTGGGTCCCGCTTTTCGCCAGGTGCGAGGCGAATGGGTCCGCAGTTGCACTAGCATGTCACCTTCTCCGACCAAAGGCTAGCCACACGCCAAGCCATAGTCAAACGCACTGCTTATCTGCTCCCTCTTCTGATTGCTCTCCAACGGTGAGAGCGGTTTTGCTTGGGATTTTGGTATCGACGAAAATGCTGCATATAGGGGGTAGCGCTTGCGGAATATGAAGACGGCCAACGGACATCGCTACCCTCCACCCTCCGTCTCTCACACTTCTATAGGGGGGGAAAGGGAGGGAAGTAGCAGATTCTATAGAGCGTTCCACATAGTGTTATTACTCCTAAGGCATCATTCATATTTTGTGTCTGTGTCCACCGGCGACCAACAGCATTTCGAACGTACGGCCCCAGCGGAGAAGTGTAGACGTCGAGCGAATGCCCGCGTCTACCAGTGTCCACCAGCGCCTCGAGAGACTGGAGAAATAGAGGTATTAATCTGGCGAACGCCAGCACCTACTCGTTCATTTTATACCAGTCGGCTCGCCGGCTAACGCCGGCGCGCCTCCTTTTGATACGGCCCGGCTCAGCCAGGCAGGCGCGGCATCGCCGCGCGTACTTTCTTTCACATATTTCTAGACTCAACTGACGGTGTCTGAAGTACTCTTGAGCCATTTTGCAGATTTTTCGTCTGACTCCGCCCACCTCGGAGCACGCTCCGCCCGCAATGTTCTTGCCCCACAATCCTCACAGGCGACCCTCTGGTGACCTTAGTCCACTTTTTTCCGGTGCCTGGAGCGTTTTGGAACTGAACTACAAATTTTTAAATGATTAACCTGCGATCTAGGGCAAGCTCCGTCCAGTGTAGGCGGGTCACAACACACTTTGAGCGTGCCCTATATTCGCCAGATATTTACATACTACACTGTTTTTTGCGACTTCCAAACCCTTTCGCGAACCGGGTTATTCAATTTTGCGAGAAGCACCGCCCACCTTGAGTACGCCCCGCCCCTTTTGGATGTGTCTGCCATAGATAGTCTGGCGACTCTTTATTAACCCCGTTCCCTTTTTCCCCATCTTTGAGCTGCTCCGGAAGCGAATTATGAACATTTTTTCTGCGGAACCCCAAACTTCCGGCGAGTGCCCCGCCAACTGTGGGCGGGGCTCCCCATGGGTCGAGTGTGCTTTTATTTCTTGTCCCATGCCCTACCCGTCCACCTTGACCCGACCTCTCCAAGTCGTTTTTCAGGTCGAACCGAATTTCCGGACAGACAAAGACGAAGCGCATTATATACAGGGGGGGGGGCAAAAAAGTCACTTCGACCAAGTCACATATCAGCAAAGTTTTCGCGTCCCAGACAGAGGACGTGGATACGAGTACCAGGGCGGGAGATAGCCAAGATGTTCATCGATAAGCAGGAGCTGGCTCTCCCCCATCACCTTCGTGTACACCAAAATATGAAGTCATCTCCAACCTGACTGGAGAAGAGCTTCGGGATTCATGTCATCTCCAAACAGCTGCGAAACTTCTAGTATGGAGTCACCCGTGGAGCTACCTGGAGAGCACTACTCTCGATCTGGATGACCTTCAACATCGAGCAGCTCCGACAACGTCGCTACAGTCTAGGACATCATCTTCACTGTAGTCGCCGAGGCACGAGTTGATGGTATGGACCGGAGTACCTATTAGGTTGTTGCACAAGTTCTTATGCACGTGTTTGATCCTCTCCTATTTCGTTCGCATGGATGTTGGTATTACCTCATCACGTGTGCATGACTATACATTATACTCTTTCATTACACTAGCTATCACTCACCGAGCTTGCATTTGCAGTACACAATTTGCACTGTGACAAAACGTACCTGCGTCACTGTTTGGTTTTGCTCCACGACTTCGGCTGGAATGCAAAGGAAGCCCATACCAAGCTGATGGATACATACGGTGAGGACGTCATCTCTTACAAGACATGCAAGAATTGGTTCGCCAAATTCAAGAAAGGAGACTTTTCTCTCGAAGATGCTCCGAGGTCGGGTCGGCCGATGGAGTTGGATTTACTACGTTCCACCGTGGAGGAGGACCCGTATCTCACACCAGAGAATGGCGACCATGCTTAGCTATGATCATTCGACGGTTGCACGTGGACTAGAAAAGCTCGGCAAAGTAGCAAAGCTTGGTCGATGGGTCCCACATGAACTGTCCGCTTATGACCTCTCGAGAGGGTGACCACCTGCACTTCTCTCCTCACTTTAAAAAAGAGGCTTCACTTTCTCAACTCGATGATCACTGGAGATGAGAAGTGGGTCCTCTACGATAACCCTGTGAGGAAGCGGCAGTGGGTCGACAAAGGAGAACAGCCAGAAGCCACCCCAAAGGCCGACCTTTACCCCAAAAAGGTTCTCCTGTCCTGTTGGTGGTCCAGAAGAGGCATGGAGTACTGGGAGCTGCTGGAGAAGGGGTAGACGATTGACGCTTCCACATACGTGACCCAGCTGAGGAAATTGAAAGATCACGCCGACCGTACTCGTGGAAGGAATGCGGAAATCTACTTCCACCATGATAACGTGCAAAGGAGACCCAGGCCGAGCTGGAGAAGTATGGATGGCTGATGGTCGCCCACCTCCCTACAGCCCTTACCTCGCTCCTTCTGACTACTGGCTGTTCAGCCACCTGCAGCGCTATCTGGACGGAAAAAAGTTCGAAACAAAGGATCAGGTCAGAAAGGCGCTCGACGACTTCTTCAAGTCCCAGCATCCGTCGTTCGGGAAGGATGGAAACGACAAGCTGTATGAGCGCCGGCGTCGAGTAGTGAATGGTGATGGTGCATACCTCTAATCTCCAGGCTGGTTCATTTTTGAGATGCCCTTTGAGCAAAAATAGCAAAAATACCTTGCTTCTCGGCCACCTTTGCCGAAAAGCAAAAGTACCGGCCCTTTTCAAGGGGCCAGTGGGGATGAGGCGTTTTAAAAAACTTAAAAAAGTCGTGGTATAAGAACTTATGCAACAACCTAATAGAATGGGAAGACTGATATTTTCTTTGTAGACATGGACTGAAGGTGAGCGCTGGCGAGTACATCGAGCAACTCGAGAAGAATATCCTTCCTACATGTCTTCGCACGTACCTTCTTTGGAACTTTGTACTGCTACAGCATTGGGTGCCACCACATGGAATCGAAGGGTGGTGGAAAAACTCTCGCCTACTTAAAAGGGAAGGGCGTTTAGTATCTGAAAAAGATGAAATATTCAAGTATGTCCCCTGACCTAGACCGTCTCAATTACCGAGTTCGGGAGGAGCTCAACAAGGGGTCTACAGTGGCCCAGAAATCAATTATTTCGCTGAAGCCACGTACGAACCACGGTTGCGTGGCAGAATCTCTCGAGGCGCTCCTCCAGAAGGCTGTGGCGGACTCTCGTGATAGTATTTAATCTGCTCTTCAATATGGTGGTAGAACTGTCCAATCAGGATTTGATAAAGTGTAACTTATAACGCTTCGAATGTCAAGGAAGAAAAGTGACTTCTTTTTGCCCCCCCCCCCGTATATAGGGTGATCACTATGCCCTGCGAACATAAGGTCATGCGGAGCTATCTAATGATGGACTTATTTGTGGCATTCTAGAGTAATAAGTTCTACGAAAGGACCTGGAAGGTGGTGAAGCCTCCTCCTCTATATGGTGCCACTGAAAGTGCCCGCAGTTGCCTGCTGGGCTGACCACGGAGATCCGATAGCAGGTGACAGGCCTTCGTGACGGGCCGGCCTAGAGCACCCATGTCACGTCATACATGTTCAGTTATGCCATATGCACTTTCAAATAACACTACAGCGTCCGCGGGAGCTGGGGCATACTCGCAAGGTCCGACGAATGTAGAGAGTATGTAAAGATCTCCGGTGCAAGGATGACATCGGGGGCAACTAAGCTAAATGTTGGCGTCCACACAGATCAAGCATTCAACCGGGAGAAACGGCCCTACAAGACCAGGAGAATGGACTCCGCCACAGAGTGGGACAAACGCTGGAACACGAAGAAAAAGGAACCTAAAGTCAACTCTACTGCTCCTCTTACTTGAACGCGGCATTCATTATATGACTAGTCTTTTGCAACAAGTCATCGGTAGAGATGCTGAATGAAAAATAAAGGAATTTAAAGTCCGAATAAGGACTGAGATTTTGAGAATTTCACGCTGTGGCATCAAAATCGGCCTGTAACATCGACGTTTACTCATGTCCAGGAGTTCAAACTGCCTAGCTCAGACGGTCTTACAGAGCCAGATCAACAAGTGTTATGTATGGTCAAACTCACGTTTATTCGCTGCTCCTCCATGGGAACATGATGTTTGGGATCACGCGAAGGCATCGCTTCCGTTTTTTGTAAATAGACCTATAGCTCCATAACCAACAACAGTGTTTACTGACCACGAGATTATGCACCTGAAAGCATGTTTTATATACTTACTTTATAAATTCATTATCTATAGAAAAACATGAAATAGAGCAGATTTACCACAACAAAGATATAAAGAGATAGTGCAAAATTTTTGAATAAGGGAGAGTTGTAGCAAGAACACTTTACCAAACCTGGAACAGAAATTGTTGCGACCTTAGTTGTGAAGTCGCTCTCGCTACAGACCCTGAGGCTTGTCAGGGGTGGTGGGGGGGGGGGAAGTAAGTTCAGCGCAGCGCCAGCCCGTTTTTCACCAACTGTTCTTGCTTGCCCACGACAAGGAGCGGAGCAGCAAGCAAGACCAGTTCACCCACAGTCGTTTCCGCTGTTAGCCATAGGTGCATGATGAGAGTTTGAAGAGATGGCAGGTCCCACTATCTGCAGCGAAAACAACCGAAAGTTCATACTCGTTGTCAGGTATACTGCGCTGAGCAAAAGGCCCCAATTATCATCCTGCAGGTGAGTGGTTGCCTTGAAAGTGCTTGGTGATAACTCCAAAGGTCGGAGAACTCTATAAAAGTCAGGCTCCTCCCACAACGGCTTCTCCACACACCCTTCAGTTTTCATTTTACTATCGCTATATGGTGCAGTCTATCCTGTCCCTGTACTCCATCGCCAGTTCGTGGTCCGCTTACTATTTCTACACTCAGCGTCTCTTCGAAGGCAGGGATAGCCGAGTGGTTAAGAAGTGTAGACGCATAATCTCACTCTGAGCCACGAGTTCGATCCCTGCCGAGGCACAAACCTGCCTTGCAAAAATGGCAAAAATGGGGACGATACCAGCGTCAGACCCAAGTTGGCAGGCCGGCTGATGGAGGAACCTGTCACAACAACCATGACAAGTCGCAATAGAATCAGTGTTAATGCTAGGACGTCACCCGGAAGTGGCGCGCAGAACCCTCGCCCGAATTTTGTGGTCAGTATGCGAGGGCTACCGATGGGTGAACGACCTCGGCCAAAGAAGCTATTTCGAATTGGGGCCCTGAACGTGGGGTCGCTTACCGGAAAGTCTCGTGAGGTTGCCGACCTCATGAGACGAAGGAATATCCAGGTCTTATGCCTTCAGGAAACGCGATGGAAGGGTGCGAAGGCCCGCGAGATTGGAAAAGACGTCAAACTCTTCTGCAAGGGAGCAGACACCAGACGGAATGGCGTGGTCATAGCGGTGGCAGAATCCCTGAAGGACTGCATCTCTTCTGTAAACAGAATCAGTGATCGGATCATGAGAGTGAGAATGGACCCGAAGGAAGGGTACTGGACCGTACTGACCGCGTACGCACCACAATCCGGTTGCTCCGAGGCGGAAAAGGACGAGTTCTACCTGACCCTGGACGAGGCCATAAGATCGGTTCCGGAGATGACTACCTCACCATAGCTAGGGATTTGAATGGTCATGTGGGAAATGACAGAAGGGGTCTAGAAAGGGTGCACGGAGGCCAAGGAGTAGAGCAAGGAACGCTGAGGGAGAACGGATCCTTGACCTAGCCACAGCTCACGACTTAGCAATCTGTAGCGCCTTGTTCTTAAAAGGACTCAGAAGATAACCTACAGCAGTGGAGTGAGACAAACGGAAATCGACCATGTCCTGCTCAGAAGATCGTCTCTCAAAACCGTCAAGGATATCAAGGTACTGCCTGGGGAAGAGCTGGACCCTGAGCACAGGCCTCTCCTGGCAGCATCGCCATAGACCTTCCCAAGAAGACAAGAGTGAGAGCTAAGCGAAGAATTCGGTGGTGGAAAATGCGCAAGGTAGATAGCCTCGGCCGAAGAATGCTGGAGGCCGGACTCCCAGATCCACACGGGCCAGTCCAGGACACCTGGACCTACGCAGCAGAGGTCCTACTACAACGTGCCAAGGAAGTCCTGGGAGAGACGCGAGGTGGTATCAGAGGAGACAAGGCAGCCTGGTTCTGGAACGAGGAGATCCAGGGGTGTCGTCAAGCGGAAGAAGGAAGCATATAAACGCTGGCAAAAGACACGGAGCCCAGAAGACTACGCTGCCTACAAGAGCTTCAAGCGACCCGCTAAGGCGGCCGTTGCTAAGGCCAAGAATACGGAAATGGACGCCCTGTACGGCAAGCTGGAAGGCCGAGAAGGGGACAAGTTCGTCATTCGCCTGGCTAAAGCTCGGCATCGCGCAGCTCAGGACATCAGGGTCGTAAAGACTGTGAAGAGCAGCAACGGGGCCATTCTCAGGAAACCAGCCGAAGTCAGGAAGAGGTGGGAAGAATACTTCGAGGGACTTCTCAACGAAGAATTCTCTCGCAAGGATAGCCCACAGATAGAGGCGACGGCAGGTCCCATCACTCATTGGACGAAGGATGAAGTTCGCCGGGAGCTAGGGAGAATGAAAGCTGGGAAAGCAGTGGGTCCAGACGGGTTACCGATAGAGGCATGGAAGGCCCTTAGAGAGCATGGGATGAGTTGGCTCACGCACTTCCTAAACAATGTAACAGCTGAAGGAAGGATGCCGAATGCGTGGAGGAGCAGCCAATCGTTCCCATCTTCAAACAGAAAAGGGACGCGACGGAGTGTTCCAACTACCGCGGGATCAAGCTGACTCCCCATACCATGAAGCTACGAGTGCCTGGTCAATACTAGGCTGAGGGAACTTGTCCCTATCTCGCAGGAACAGTTCGCTTCATGCCCCAGAGGTCCACCACCGATGCCATCTTCATCGCCAGACAGCTGATGGAGAGAAGTACCGGAGAGAAGGCGGCACCGCTGCCACTAGCCTTCCTGGACCTTGAGAAGGCATTCGACCGCCTGCCAAGGCCTGTACCCTGGAGAGCGCTTAGAGAACGTAACGTTCCGGAACACCTCATCTCCGTAGTGGAAGTGACATGTACGATGAGGCTAAAGCAGCTGTACGCACCACCAACGGCTTGACGAAAAGAGGTAAACATCACGGTTGGGCTACACCAAGATCCAGGCGGTGAAAACCCGAATTAACGCAGCCTCGATGAAATGGAATGATCCACTGGCATCCTGTGGGAACCGCCGGTGCTCGAGAACGCTCAATGACAAGGTGTACCGGGCGGTGGTAAAGGCCTACAATGCTCTACGGCAGTGAGTGCTGGCCCATCTGCAAGAACGCATGAAGGCAGCTCCACTCAGCTTGAAAATAAGGATGCTGAGATGGGCCTGCGGTTGGACATGATCCGACAGAGTCAGAAACGAGGGCGTCAGGGCAGTTACACAGACTGCTCCAATCCAGCTGAAGGCACGAGAGCCAGCGACTGCGATGGTATGGGCCGCTACTGAGAAGGCCTGAGGACCACCCAATAAGGAGGCATTGGAATTCGAAAGCAGAGTGCAAGCGACTACGAGGAGCCCCAAAGAAAATATGGAGGACGTCATCATGAAGGACCTCACATAAAGTGAAAGACACAGCAGAAGATGCAGTGGATCGGAACAAGTGGCGACGTCTAACTAAGAAAGCAAGCGGCCCCTGCAACGGCGCGGGGACTTACGCTAGGGAGAAGAAGAAGAAGAAGACTCAGCGTCCTCTCACGGATTGTACGCACAATGTTCAAAACCCAATAGACATCTCAAGTGCATTCGGCGACTAACTCTGCATTATTCCTCGTCGACCGTTATCACAATAGTGACGGTTATGTACTGAAGACATGACCTCAGTAAATATTCAAGTCCTCATGTTCATATGGACCTGCATAGCTACATCATCGGGCTCTGGATTGCAGACGGCGTAGCTCGGTACTTCCTTGACAAATTCCGAATCGCGCAGTGCGGAGATGAGTAACACTCAACAAAAAACACAGCCAGCAAAACCTGAGCCCCGATATGCACGGTGTTCCACCCCCATATACCCCTGTATCTCTGAGTTGGTCCAGGCGGTGCGAACACGGTATAGAATGGGTTCCCGCGGGATATTTCAGTATGAGACAACTGTCATCTTTTTCTGTATTGGACAGAGACATCACATATTGTGTCAGAATGCAAATAGTATACCAAAAGTACAGCTCACGCCATTTGTTGAAGTATGCAGCCACGCTTACCACAGGGATTTGAGTGTAACTCTGTATCAGTCACCGTAGATTATACTATAGTAATCGACATTTCATATTACAGAAATGGTGGACAGCTAGATGGATGGATACATTATCAAAGAAAACTGAAGTAGATAAAGATACGGTAAGCGAAGATAACGTGACGACAATTCAGATGCAAGTTCTTTTACATTATCTGGATAGGCGGATATCAGATCACAGCTTTTGCTGCCTTGCTGTCCAATCTGATTCCTTTATTCCTCCCCTGACTAGCTCTTTGCATGAGAATAAAGATAGTTATGGAACGATGATCACAAATCGCTACCGAACCTCTAACCATGGTGAAGAACTGCAGAAAAGCAGACTGAGGACGTTTTTCTTCGAAATGTGGAAAGTACCAGGATTGCGGGCTCCAGGATGTCACGATTTCGAAAGGTTGGAAGCGATCTATCCCCTACGGAAGTTAAAAGCATATTGTGTTCATTTGAGGCGCCTTCTTTGGACATGCTAGCTCTTTCCGCAAGCATGAAGGATGTACCACTTTTGCAGCTTAAAAATGTGTGAGGAAAGCGCGACCTGCTTGGGGCCCCGCATGAGACCACGGTTCCGCCTAGTGGCCACGACGATGGCCAACGGTCATTTTTCACTGACACCTTGTTCGCTACCAATTCTCTCCATGTGGAACGGTAAGTGTAGTGATAAGGAAAAAGAGCTGGCAAAAGCAAAAGAAAACTCGTTTGACTACACCTGCTTTCCCCCTATGCACTACGAGCTCAGTTCAGCATTGGGTTTTAGATGGGTTATTACGGGTGGGCTTTACAGCTTTTTTTTCACCTGTGTGACATTTCCATCTATTGAAAGTTTTTGAGCTGCACAGCCCATCATTTGTGGACCCGGTGTGCTTCCAAGGGATGAAGTAGAGGCCCGAATAAACAGGGTGGATAAAACGGAGGAGCAACCGCAAAATGCGCTGCTGAATCGTCAGTGCGGTTGTGGAGACGGTTTGTGTTCCATTGAAGGCATAAGAACAGCGATATTACGGGCACAAGCTGAGCAGTGCTGAAATCATCGGTCAATGTACTGCATTTTGAAGGCAAGGGACAGCGACCCGAATGATTTATGTGAAGAGACGAAGAGATGGAAGGATTTCATCATGCAGCTCTCTGCTGAAACAAGGAAGGAATGTATCTTATAAAAGTTGCGATGTCTTACAAAAGCGGCGCAGCCCACGATGGAACCCACGATAAGGAGAGCAAGTGTCGCAAATGTAAAGGAGAATATAAGGGATACAACTCCTAGCGTTGATTACTCTCCTCCAAAGTGTGCACTGGATGCGAAATTCAATGGGAATTTCGGTTCCTTAACATCTTTTCGACGTACAACGTTGAACTATCGCAACGTTTACGAACCTCATAGGGGAAGGATGGTAGTTGGAAGAGGTGTTTAAAATGATGAAATGAGATGCATACATTCGGTCAGAGCACATCTTGGTCGCGTCCGTGACACATTTCTCCCTCTAGGCTTGGTACGACCCCCCCCCCTCCGCCCCGTTCCTCGAGCTCTCGAACGTGGAGGGAGGTGGAGTATATAGTACATATGAACCGGAAAAAAGGCAAAAAGTCAACCAAATAGCCAACAAGCTCTCTCAGAAAGCCAGATGGCGAATACCACCCCCTCTCCTCCCCGGCGACCAGATACGACTCCTGTTGGGGAATTCCCAACGATGGTGTGTCCTGATCCTGGTGCAAACGCTTATTATAAAATCATTTTTTGAACCTGCTTCGTGACATGGTCTTTTCAAATGCCTTTTTCTCCCTACATTCCCTCCTCTAAACTACCTCGCCAACCATGAACAAAGCTGAATGCAATTTACCTATAGTGCAAATTACCTACAGTTCTTGAAGGGATCGTAATCCGTATTCTCTCTCATGTTCACAGTGTGAAATGGACTCGGAGGCGCAAGTCGGTTCAGGGCAGCGGAGGCATTCTTTCAAGTTCTGTGGACTGTATCCCTTGTATCACCCTCGCTCCAATGATAATAGAGTTATTTAGTGAGTGCTAGCAATGTTTCCACTCGCATTGTGAAGCGCTAGAGTTGTCCAATGGGATCTGTGCTCGAGCAGGCGGTTCTTTCAGAGGTTTAACGAGGAAGTTTGACTATCGCGTAGGTGGTCGTCTAGGTGTCCTGACATCGCATGGAATCCTTTCGGTAATTGCGCTGTTCCAATGGCCTTCGTCAATTTCTGAAAACGCATGACGCCCGGCCCCTAATCTTCGAAATCTTGGAGAATGCGGCCAATCTCCACCTTTGATCGTCAACTCTACTTGAAACCCCACTTGCTAGCATGGCTGTCCTTCATCTAGTTTGCTAGCCAGTCCTGTTCAGAATTTCTCTGTGAAGAGTTTGTAAACTGCAGATGGCAGGCGGATTGGGTAATTGCGATTGTCGTGCTGATTTTACTCGAGGTGGGTGCCTCGCAATATGACAGGCCGGGCATCAGGAGTGAAACCAGAATTTCGCACAAGAAGTGGCGGAGATTCCTTGAGCCAGGAATTTCCCAAAACCTCCGCAAGCGCGGTGTCATATCTTCTTCGATCGAGTGCAGAGCTCCGAATTCCCCCTCTCCTAGCGTACAAACTCCGGACACTGCTCTTTGTATGGCGCGTTGAATGACGCTGACCGCACGTAAGTTACGGCAGGAAGGACCGCGGAACGGAGCCAAGTGTAATTTGCCTTCTTGGCCATTCCTCCGATTTTCCTGAATGCTTTCTGAGGCGCTCGCTCTGGTGCTACGTCGCTCGTCATGTTGCTTTACCGAACCAAGTAGATATAAAACGTTCAGGGCGTTCGCTCCACTGAGCGAGAATGGGGCATCAAAATCATTCCGTCCTTCATGAACATCGTCTTCGCCAGTTCGGCTGCAAGTCGATTTTCCTACACACGCCGTCGAAATCAGCCATCATTTACTCCGCTCGTTTGAGGTTCGGTGTTAACACAACGATGTCTTCAGCAAAGCGCAGATGGTGTAGCTGCCGGCCGTCAACCTTCACTCCCATGTCTTTCCACTCCATTTAACGCATGACGTTCTCGCGAGAGGCGCTGAAGAATGTGGACAAGATGGTGTCGCCCTGACAAAACCCTTCCTCTTCAGTTCGATGATGAACTCTTCGTGAAATGGTGAGATCCCAGCAGGAAAGTTGCTATAGCTCGCAAAAAATCTTTGGTACTGAGCAATAGCACTTTGATTTCCCAGGCCATCGAAAATCCCAACGAAGTCGAAGGCCTTCTTCAAGTCGACGAACGTGAGACATGACAGCATCCTGTGCTCTCGCAATCCTTCAGTGAGCTTCGTTACCGTGTGAATGTGATCCATTGGTCTGAATCTTCTCCAAAACCTGCTTCCTCGCGTGGCTGTCCTTTATCTGGTGTTCTGCCAACCTCATTTAGGATGGCTGGAAACAAATCATACTATCCATAGGACACTGATTCTACCCTTGGTCAATCACTCGATATGAAGATCGTGCGTAGCCACAGCAACTTTTTTCTGGTGTAACCATCGTATTAAGAGTATATCCAATCAAAATACAAAAACATTCTCATCAAATGCGGTGTTGAGTTAAATATACGCGATGTATGGCTCCTAACAATTATCTGATATTTCAGCTCGCAATAGTCATAGGTGCTGTTATTGGATTAATATGTGCACTCACAAAACAAGCACGAATTTGTTGTAACTCCATCCTTATCGCTATGCCACTCATATTCACCTTCGGATATCCGGACGAATGTGCACCGAGAAATGATATGATCATTTACTGGTGAGACGGGAACCTTATTGTTTCCATGATATGATGGCCCGAAAAAAACAGAGAAGAAAAACATAAGTATTCAAGTGATGAAGCGCTCACAGTATTGCACCAACTCCTCTTAATGCTGTCTCTAAATCGTCTCCAAATCTTCGAAAACAAAAAGAGACTTGAACTTGCATTACTCATGGTTTCCCCTAATCAAGTTCTGATTCTCTTTTTCTGATAAGAACTAGATACAATCAACTCTTCAGCTCTAAGAAGGTGGTTCCTCAGAGGCACAAGGCACGATATGTTGGTACTCTGAAATAGTAGGAGGGATGCTATGTAGCTGGAAAATGACTAAAAATCGAAGCCAGGAGGCCAAAAGCCAGCGAAAAACACCTTTTTTCGGAACGGCATTGGACAAGTTTTCAAGAACCACTACTGCATGAGTTTTACTTGGGCATCGTGCTAACAGCCTCGTTGGTAGATAAGGCTGTATTCACTTGTGTATTCGTATACCCATGCAGCAACTCTTGTGACGGTACGGCCACTTGTGGGCGGACGTTTGCAGTGGGCGTGTGGGTCGGCATGTTGCACCTTACTTAGGCGCTGTAACGGTGCGTTCAATCGGAAACCACGCAGGGAACAAAGGCAACAGGCACAGTATTTCTCCTGCTAGGCGTATCCACCCTGAACGCCTTTTCGATTTGCTGCACACCTGCCTTCAAATTCTGCAAAAGCTTATTTCGGAACCAAAGTATCTGGAATACACGACACATGAACATAAACACGAACACATGTGGCACAGATCTCTGAAATAGTCGCCAATTAAGCAAGGCTCGTAATTGGCGCTCAATCAGCTCAGCAAGCACAGTTGTTGTTGACTTCGTTTCATCCACAGGGTGCGTCATAACTATTGTAACATAGGTTCGCAAAAAGCGTTCAAATCAGATTTTCTCGTCGTTTTCGCTTCTTTTACATAACCTATCTGTGATCATAGATGTGCCTTCTTATTTCCCGTGGTCAGTATTGAAAAAAATTGTAGTCCTGTCCACAGCACACCGCCATTTAGTAAGTCACACAATCCGTGTCCGTCAGCCACCAGTTGTCATTTCAACACCTCTGGAACCGACACTCTTCGCCTTGCGAAAAATGCGAAGGAGCCAAGGATGAACTCCTGTCTCTGAAGAAAATCATAAAGGAAAACTGAGGCTGTGTCACGCGAAAGCATGGTTGGTTGAAATGACCGTCTCTGCAACTTTCTCGAAGAGTGCTGTTCATAACCAGTTGAAAAAGGATCTCTACGATTTTCGGCAAACTTATGACGTCCCTCACAAGCAGAAAACGAGAAAAAAAGAGAAACTGTTGTAGATTCTGTCGCACATCGCGGCTCTAACCACAGTTATTACGGGTGAAAAAATGTTCAGCAGAGAAGAGATTCACTCTACTACTCCTACTACTCCTAAACCACTTGCAAGCTTGATAGTCTGAATCAAGAAGCTGAGAGAAGGGTTGGATTGTTTCTCGCAGCCTTCTCAATATTGGTCTCATATCTATGCTTTTTCACAAATACCGTTCTTTTTGCAGGATAGCATCAAATTACTCCATGAAATCTACAAGGGGGGGGGGGCGAATAAAAAAGTTACTTCGATCGAGTCACACATCAGCAAAGCTTTCGCAGCCCAGACAGAGGAAATGGATACGAGTACCAGGGCGGAAGATACCCAAGATGTTCCTCGATAAGCAGGAGCTGGCTCTTGCCCATCAACTTCGTGTACACCAAAATATGAAGTCACCTCCAGTAGCAGTCTGACTGGAGAATACCTTTGAAATTCACGTCACCTCCAAACAGCCGCGACACTTCTAGTATGGAGTTACCCATGGATAGCTACCAGGAGACCAGTACTCTCGATCTGGATGATCTCCAACATCGAGCAGCTTCGACAACCGTCGCTGCGGTCTAGGACATCATCTTCACCGCAGTCGCCAAGGCGCGGGTTGGTGGTATAAACCGGATGTACCTGGAATGGAAAGGGCAATATTTTTTCCGTGGACCTGGACTGAAGGTGGGCGCTGGCGCTCGAGCAACTCGAGAGGAATATCCTCCCCACATGTCGTCGCCCGTACTTTCTTGAAAACTTTGTACTGCTACAGCACTGGGTGCCACCACATGGAATCGGAGGGCATTGGAAAAACTCTCGCCTACTTGGAATGGAAGGGCGCTGAGCACCTAGAATGTCCAAGTAGGTC
This sequence comes from Cooperia oncophora, assembly GCA_036418165.1. Taxonomy (NCBI): domain Eukaryota; kingdom Metazoa; phylum Nematoda; class Chromadorea; order Rhabditida; family Trichostrongylidae; genus Cooperia; species Cooperia oncophora. The sequence continues at coordinate 22,845 of MU912580.1, forward strand.
ACCTGCCTAAACTCCTCAATTACTCGGCTCGGGCGGAGTTCAATGGGGTGGTCACGGTGGCGGAGAAATTGACCACCTCGCTGATCTCAGGCACCACATCGCGGTCGCGTGCCAGAAATCTCTTGATGGCGCTCGTCTAGAAGGCTGTGGCGGAGTGCCAGGATAGTATTTGATATGGTCATTAATATGATGACAATATGTGACACATTCTGCAGGAGATAGGTATCAGATCTAACGAATAACCTTGATACTGTTCCACGGAACGGAGAGAAAGAAGAGCTCCGTTTTTTTCGAGCTAGCAGATCCCACACGAGCACTTGCACCCGCCCAAGGTACTCGATAGACTACCGAATATACAACTCATTGTGCTAAACTACCTTCATTCCCGTATCGTGAGAGAGAAGCTGCGGGAGAGGAAGTCAAAAATCGCCACTTATTCAAAATTCAGAATCGAAAAAAATGTGAAACTATCTCAAAAACATCTCGCACTTTCCGATGGCCATCTTCACTTGTTTCATGAGAGAGGCAGTCAGTCATTGGCTATCAAATGGCTGCGTAGTAGCCACCACAATGGTGAGAATGATTTTCAGAAGAAGCAGGAATTAAACAAATGCGGCAAAATACAGCAGCAATTTAAGCGAAAGCTCAAAAGTTTGGTCATCTGGACTTGTGCCAGTTGTTAAAGGTAGTTGGCATGATGAATTTCCCAAGACAACTGGGATCAATACGCCTGGCAGGACGGAATTCGGCGACCCTGAGCAGGCGCTGCAGAGCGGCATCCCCAAGGAAGGTGCCCTTGTAAGGGCCCTATCAAGCCACAACACTCCGACCCAAACGCCCGCGACGCCCGCCCGCCCACAAATGGACGACCGTTCCTGATGCTCGTATTCATTCATTTGCTAAGCAATTATGAAGCGAAGGGATTGGTATGAAGCGGCCGTGATGCTGCATGCATACATACATGGGTACACATATGACGTATCTTCGGTAGCAACGATTGGCAAGATGCCTACGGGAAACTCGTCCGAAATCGATTTTTAAGTCACTGAGAACGGAGGCTTTTTCTTCGCAGGACTTTGACCGTTTCACTCCGTTCTTTCGTCATTTCCCCACTATATAGCGCCCTATTAGCATATTAGGCCGAGTAGGAAACCACCGTGCCTACTGCCTTCAAAGTATTTGGGAGACATGTGAGAACCTAAAAAATTGAACAGCGGAGCCTACGAAAAGATGGATGTCCGAAATGTCCAAATTGCATCTTGGCCGGCATTTCTGACATCAGAAATCGGAAGTTCTGCTTTGTTAGATAATGTAGGTAACACAGACACAGCTCTGAAGTACCGGAACCGTAACTGAACCTATTGCTGATCTATACATGTTATAATCAGAAATATAACAATCCGAACATATAACGATCGCCAGTGTTCACAGCTCAAAAGGAAGTTGTACTCACATCATTATTTTACGCAGCGATGAGCTATATAATCCCATGAATAGAGCTTCACTCGCATCATTTGATGAATATATAAGATTGAATCGCTTCCCGCTAGCTGAACTTTGACCAAAACACCCGTGTTAAACGGACCCTGAAAAGCTTTAAATGAGCCGACTTTCGTGCAAAATGTATTCATAGCCACAAATGAAACATATTGTGTACCAAGTTATTTGAAAACACGCCCGCAGAACGTAATACTTGCTGAAAACAAAAACTTCAAAAATCCCGGAAAATAAAAAAGTCAGATAGCACAATCAAAGATGGAGGGAGAACCTATGGCATGACTCAAATACGCCAGGAACCTGAAGACGAAGCACAAAGGTCGTGTGTCAAAGTAATGTAAGGTTATGTTAGAGGGAATGAATCAGTGCGTTTGCCCGACATAACTTTGGCACTCAGAACATTTGATTTGGGCTACCTAGCGGTAGAAGGAAACCAACGGTAGGGGAAGCTGTTCTGTTGTTTTTGCACCGATCGCATACTCATGGATGATTGAAAACACCCCCTTATTGCATCGCTAAGCCAAATACAATGACACAGAACTTCAAGACTTCCAAATACGTAAGCCTGAGAAAGTCATTGCGATTTCAGAATACGAAAGAACTCAATCAACAATGGCTGTATTAACAACTGTTGCCCACAACAACGCTCCCAAACGGGCACGTGAGCGAGGAGGCGATTGCTGTCTCGAAGTATGAACGCTGCCTAAGGGGATTGAGGCAAAAGAGTAGGGAGAATGGGAGACTGTGACCCAAACTTGCTCTCCAATTATCAACCACTATACAAAAGTTGCTACGTCTGTTTGCTTGTTTGTTTGTCTGTCTGAAAACTCGGTCCGACCCGAAGAACAAGGGGAGGGTCGGGTAATGAGGGGTGGGTGGGGCTCGGAACAAGATGTAAATAGCACCCGTGACAAGCCCCGCACGCAGTGGGCGCGCGCCAAAAGTTAGCGATGTCACTGAAAAAATGCCTCGGTTCCAGGGGCAGTCCCGAGATGGGAGAACAGTGCAATAAAGTTAATAAAGGGCTATCGACCAAATAGAGGACACACACCAGGAATGCGTACTTAAGATGGGCAGCGCTTCCGATGATACTGAAAAAAAACCATACAAACTGTATACAAAGCAGCTCGGAGACGGGAAAAAGTGGAATAATGTTACTATTGGGTAAGTAGACCAAATGGAGCAGACACACCCGAAATGGACAGGGCGTACCGGGGTGGGCGGTGCTTCCTACAAAGGTTGGTGACTCGGTTCCTGAAAAAGTTTAGAGATCGCAGAAAAGTCCGTGACGATGATGATCATTTGGCAAAACGGAATGTTTGCGGCGTGCTGAGACAAGCTCACAGTGGGCGATGCTGCTCTAAACACGAGGGCCACCATTTCCAAACAATCGCCAGTCGGCGTCCTAGAGCACTACCGACGGAACCGCAAAAGAGTGAACTATGGCCCCCAAGGCGATCACCTGGGGGCGGAGCGGTGCGCCGAGTGTGCCGTCGGAGCCAAGTAATAAAGAATTTCTTAAAAGCGCGTTTTACAGAAGCGATTCCAGACATCGGGGAAATCAGGTTAGATTACCAGGCGGTTACAGCTCCAAAGCTGTGAGGCACACCCGTTGTGGCTCGGAATGCGCGCGGCGAGGTCGGGGCGGCCAGACCTCAAAATTTCGTAGAGGCGGCTCCCAGAGCACGTCTAGACCTCTCTGTGATACGCCCTGACCTTGCAAGCGCGTGCTCCATCGTTGCCTGCATGCCTTTTCATATATCGAATCCACGACTGATTACCCGCGCTTTTTTCATGCAATCTTCCACGTTAGATCAACGCTCGCCGCTAACCACCATTCCATTAAGCATCTGTAGATCGGCTGCGACGAAAATTAGAGAGGTGATGATCGACTACTGCGTCGAAAGGACAGGGTTGACCTATCTGTCTCACGATAAAAAGAAAAGTTGGATATTAGGTGGCGGTATTTCAGAATGTGTGCGAGAAGCAATTAAAATAAAACTGAAGATGAGATGACGAAAACGGGGCCAGAACTCAAGCAAGCAGCAAGAACTGTCTGCCCCTGCAATATCCCTCGGGAGCGCGGCATTATCCACAAATATTTCAGAGACAGAAAACGGCCTAAGCGTCCCACTATTAGTTAAACTAATTTCTATTGGGCATTGCGACCGCATTCGAGCGGATCACAAGGAATGAACACGCAATTTTAATCAATATGGCGATTTCCTTATTTGTTTTCAACCTCTATGTACTTAATTGCATCTACATCCTTGTTTACACTCTCCTACCTTTGTCATCTTCAGCCACGCTTCTATTCGGACTTCTGCCGCGGTATTAGCAACACCCTCAAATGATATTCACATCATGAAATTGCGGTTTTGCTCTGCTATTAACCTAACGACGGTGCGGAGATGCTTAGCGCCGTTTCGGAACGGAAATACAGCGAGGGCATCAGTGCATCCCGTGCACTACTTAGCACCAATGCCTCTATTTGCAGCATTGGTTGTCCGTGCGCCGCCAAACGCCCATTTACGCATACATAAATTTTATAGCACGATATAAGATACAATGTGTAGCTCAGCCAGATACAAGAGCATTATATCGCAATAGGCCCTACAGTAAAGGAACAATTCCCTTGTTCCATTACCTGCAACGCAAATGCACTAGCCGAGTGAAAGCGCTTCCTTGTTCAATCTAGGCACGCAATTCGCTCGCCTGAAGGTAATTAGTAGTTAACGGCTACTAACAACACCTTGTATTCTGTTCTGCATCAGTAGATTTGAAAGGTTTTAAAAGCTTAAAAAATGGCTAGATTGAACACATGAAAATCAGGCACTATTTCCGAGGCTTTTGTTTGGCTTCTACCTCGAATTTCCCTTGCGATTCCTGATACTTCAAGGCAACTACGTTACCCCCCTCCCCGCCTCGTTCGACACATCATCCAGCTGGGATTGACGTATCGTTTTCTAAGTGCTACTCAGCGGACAGTCAACGTGATTGAGCTAAAGGCAAAAGTTTGCCACACTGAACCCTTCAATCTTGGCAGAGACACTCCCAGACCAGAAGGCACTCAAACGGCCCCCATGACGCTACACTGGCTCCCACCGGCGAGATACAAAAGAACAAGTGATAATGAGATGTGATGAGAATGGCCTCTTATTATTCTTATGCAACTGATAAGATTGCTTGTCACCCGTCATCGACTGTCCCCTATTACTAAAAGCTCTATAATTGGCAGATGTTAAAGGCTCCGCACTTTGACAGCAACAACAACGGCAACGCTTCCTTAAATCACCGCCTACCGAAGCACCTGACGACCTGCGCTCCGAGTGTCTCCATCTGGACCACCAACTATCATTTCTGAAATTCAACGCGAACCTAGCTGAATGCTGTGTCCCGCAGTATCAATTTGGATGACCATTTACCATTTTGACTCCCTCAAATTCTTATCAAAGCTGCTAGCCGCCTTCTTGTCCACCCCACAATAACCAATGCCGCCTGTTCCCACACCCTATTAGTCATTACCTATGGAACAAACCGCCCCACTGCTGGCGACACCCCCAAGGTGGAGTGCTCCCCCACTATGGACTCCGGTGACCGCTCACCGCTTCTGACGCCTCTTATCGATCTTAATCAGCTGCATAATCACTCTCCTACCCCCATTCAGCTAATGTTCCCTGTCACAGCCCTCTTATATCACTGCTTGGAAAAAATTTCTACAGCCTGCTGCGAACGGGCGCTATGAGTTTCCCTGCGCAAACAGTACGGACGCCCACCACACACACACACACACACACAAACACACACACTGACAGACATACTTAGCGGATTATGTACAGCAGGATGTTCTGTGGGAATGCGCTGCCTCTGAATGATGTTGCAGAAGTAGCACAATTGCTCTTGAGTTCTAGCCCTTTCATCATCTTCGATTCTCATTTTGCAGCACCTAAAATATTATCCGCGCCAGAAGACTGTGTCCTAATTGCATTTCAAAGCAGCAGGACCTGGCAAAGTGCCAAGAGAGCCGCACGCGATACGCGCCGCGCGTAACGGCTGTTAGCATAAGTGGTAGGCGGAGCATGAACGAACTAGACTTCCCCACGGCCCTGTACTCTAACCCGTGCGGTTTCGGGCGTTGAAACCACAACACATCGACAGCTGGGGGAGATAGTCACATACACCCTTGGAGTGTGTGAACGTATCATGTGTCTTTAACTATGGAGTCACGGTAATGAGGCAGTCTCTGAGACTGCAGACCGGACTGCTTGAGCATGAATAAAGTACCACGAATTCGTTGGGTTCGGGGTTTGTCCCGAACCCAACGAATTCGTGGTACTTTATTCATATTTGTGTTTGTCTAAAAAGAACCGCCAATATAATATAAACAGCCGGCGCGCCTCCTTCTGAGATACAACACTGCTTCGCCGAGCGAGCGCTGCTCCGTCGCGCTTACCTCATTCCAAACATTTCAATACCCACCTCATATCCGGCTTTTCTCTTATTTGAACAGATGGTCACCATTTTTTGACCAATAGCATGTCCATATTCCATATGATATCTGCTATTTTCAACACTATTACGCTGTGTGGAATGGTGGTAAGGAGCGTTGATCAGTGGACAGATGAGAGAAAAGTCGTTTATTAGTCGAGCAGTCGATGCTACGAATGCAAGTAGGCGCGATGGAGCCAGGCCCAAGGCCGAGCCGTAGCACAGAGGTCTAGAGTGCATGCAGTGCTCTAGAACCGCTTGAAAAATTCTTAAGACCAACCCCGTCCACCTCGACGCACGCTCCACCCACAACGGGTATGCGTCACACTTGTGAACCGGTGACCCCTCGATCTATTTTTCGTGTCTGGTATAATCTGGAACCGTTTATAGGAATTTTTCAATTTGCTTCACCCACCTCCGGGCAAGCTCCGCCCACAACGTATGCCTCGCGCTTCTCAACCGACGACCCCTCGCTACTTCTTTCTGGCGTCCAGTGTTCTGGAACTGTTTGGTCCGCCCACCTCGCCGCACACCCCGTCCCGTATGCCTCACGCTCCTCAACCGATGACCTCCGCGGATCTTAAGCTACTTTTTCCTGGTGTCTGGAGTGCTCTGGAACTGTTTTACCAACTTTTCAAACTCGGCTCCACCCAACTCGGCGCACGCTCCGCCCACTACGAGGGTGCCTCACACATTCCGACATGTAATTACTTGGAGACCATAATCCACTTTTTTTGCGTCGTCGTAGTGCTTCGGGAAAACTACGAAGACTAACTGGTACGTGTTGAAATGCACGACCCGTCTACTGCTGACGGGCCTCATTACGCCGCAAACATAGTGAACTCTTGTCAGATGTTCATTTTCGTCATGAACTTTTCTGCGATCCCTGAGCTTTTTCGGGGACCGAGTTAACGACCTTTGTTAGCGCTGCCCGTCTCAAGTACTTCCCGCCCATTTTGGGTGTGTCTCCTCTATTTCCTGTACCTTTTCCACTTGTTCCCGTCTCCGAGGTGCCTTGTAGCCGAGTTATGGTTTTTTTTCAGTGACATGCGAAGACGCCGCCCAACTCAAGTATGCCCCGCCCATTTCGGGTGTGCCTCCTCTATTTGGTCGGTCAGCCCTTTGTTAACTTCATTGCACTGTTCTCTCATCTCAGGACTGCTCTGGAACCGAATTGTGACTTTTTTTCGGTGACATCGCTAACTTTCGACGCATGCCCCGACCACTGTGGGCGGGGCTAACCATGGGTCATGGGCGCTATTTGGGTTTTGTCCAATGCTCTACCCATCCCCACCATAACCCGACCCCTCCAAATTCTTCTTAAAGTGCTATGAATTTCGTGACAAAAGACAGACGCACACACACGCACACAAGCCACGCATGCATGCACGCACGCACGTACATGGTCGAGTATATATAGGAAGATGTCCTTCCCTGCCTTCACATGCCCTGGCGAAGAGGTTGTTATTGTGGTTAACTTCTATAACATGATATATCATTGGTACCGATCAACGATCGAAAGCTTTCCACTTTTTGCCATTGACAGGACTTCCTACCAGCACAGTGATACTCTTCATAACGAAAGTCTTTGAGTGGGTGTAAATAAGAATAAAACAATTTAGAAAATAAAAAATGTAATTCCAGGGTACTATTCGGAATTCTAACTATATGCGATAAGACACTCGAAAAAATTCCATTGTACTACGATTTCAAGCTATTACTCGCACTACTGCTCTTTGTTGAACCCGTCAGATTGATCGATAAAATTAGAGAATTGATATACGGAAAGGTTGGTGATGTTGAGAAACCAAATCTGAGCATGTAGTTTAGTATAGTAGAAGCTCAAACACTTCACGCATGTGATCCACACATAATCGGACTTCTCCTAGAATGCACAAGAAAGTCGCATATTTAACAAGAATGAGATGGATACGCTTAAAAGTAGCAAGCGCTCTCCAAGACCTGAAAAGCCGTAAGTGAGACAAATTGTGCAGATTATTTTCGAACCTCATACAAAACTCCTTCGCAACTGTTGTGACAAAGGCACCAGATTGTACACTGGCCCATAAGTCATTCTCTTCTTCTTCTTATTCTTCAGCATTTGTTGCGGGTGGCAGGGTCCGCTCTTCTCGGGCCGTATGCTATACTTCCACTCGAGAGAAAGCGTCCCCCCCCCAGAGGAACACACCACAGAGGAACGTCTCCTATACAGGCCGTATGCTATACTCGAGGGGATCCCCGAAGAGGTAGAGACACAGAGTTTGCTGGCGCAAATTTGGAGGAAGGGTGGTCTGTGCACTAAGCCTTTGGAATCCATAGCTTTACACTTCGACATTTTGGAAGATATTTTGCTTGGACTGATGACGAACAACTGTAGTGATTTGTCCTACTGTTATGAGGCTATTTTCAGGCTGAACTAAGTATTGCTCAAGGCCACATTAATTATTTAAGACCAGTTTGGCTGACGCGCACTACTGCGCGCATGGTCAAACCCATTGTACTGACCACTGACGGGATTTCTGTGCTGACCGCTAACACTCGGCTTGATTTCATGTCTTGGAATACGGCCCATTTCATCATATTTCTCCTTTCAAATGAGTTCCTTGTATGTACCAATCGTTGGAAATAGGACAGCTTAACGGTTGAAAGAATGTCGGTGGTAACAATGTCGAAATCGTAGTAAAAGTTAGTCACATCCTAGCGCTTCCGTTCAGCAGCTTTCGCATGACCGTCTGCTGCTGGCTCTTATCATTGCTTATTGACAATTAACTCTAGGCGTTTACTTTTGACTGAAACCCTAGTTTAGCGATAGAATCAACTTCGACTGTCTTGCTAAGGAATAGAAACAATTTTGGCTCACTGAGCCTTTGCCCATTGATTATAGGGCTTCCTCTAACCAGGAAGGTCGTTCAGGGCGTGCCAAGCTTTTTCAAAACGGTTTATTGCACTTTGTAGGACCTCGCCCATGAACGTAAAAGTGGGCTTCGTTTTTGCTGTGCGGCTCCTGGAATGCCAAAAAAGGAGTGAAAGTTACGTCTATGTACCCCCATGCGAGGGACGTTAAGCGCTATACTGGCGCCAAATTGCGTCGACCTCGAAAATAAGTTTCAAAACCGTAATCAGGACCGTCGATTACCCTTGTGGACGAACTTCCAGCCGGGAAAATTTTTTTCGATTTGTTGGGTTTTGGAGGACCATGGTCGGCAGTAGTAACCGAAGTATCCCATCTTCGTAAAGGCGATGACGAAACGACGACGTCGCAGGCCGCCGGGCAAGACAGCAAACCTGGTGGAATGCCTCCCTTTCCTTCCTCTTTGCATGTATTTCATCGGCATTGTTACATATTAATAAAATAGGGGGCCCCTATGGCGAGGCACTGTAGTCTTCTATGGAAAGACTGTCGAGCACAACCCAACGTACATACCCAAAAAGTCGAAAAAAAAATTTTTAGGCCGAAGGACTGTTTACAGGGGTAATCGATGGCCCTGATCATAATTTCCACACTGTTTTTCGGCGCCGACGTAATTTGGCGCCTGGGTAGCGCTACACATCCCTTGTATGTAGCAAACGCATTCATTGGGAGAAACATGACACTCGATATTAGCGATAAATGATACCGTAGCTACAAATAAGTTCCATATTCGTGATTCGGGCATGGTCTGACCTATAAAGGTCAACTTTCAATTACGGTCTTGCTTAATGGTATGTAAAACCTGTAATAATTGAATAGCACTGATTCATGGAGTGTTCCCATTCGAAATGTGCACATAAATGGCAGTTATCGAATGCATACTTACGCACAGACATATTCGACATATTCCTTCACGCCATCCACTAGGCCATCCGATCGTTGATGCTGAACGTTCCTCCGATCGTTCAAGAAACCATTCCATGAAGCCGTTCACGCTTGATTACGTGCCACAAGTAATCCCCCCACCTACTTTTCTCTTCGATTCCGATAGCACCTTTATAGGGTCCCTCCATTCAGGTCCCTCCAACTGGTCAAAGTTTCAAGCGGTTTACAGCTCGTAGAGGGTCAAAAACAATCAGTTTCCATATTAATTTCGCTCCTTTTTCGGCATTCCAGGGGCCGCACAGCAAAAACGAAGCCCGTTTTTACGGTTCATGGGCAAGGCCCTACAAAGTGCACTGAACCGTTTAGAAAAAGCGAGGCACGCCCTGAACGACCTCCCTTGTAAGACCCACCATTCCCATCTGCCTTCTATATCACTGCTTGCAACCGACGTCCTACCGTCACTGCGACTCATGGTAGGAAGTTGGTGACCATCTCTTTCTTTCCTTTATGGTATTTTATCTGTTATCCATTCTTGCCACCACCCAATAATGTTCCCATCCTGTCTCGCATCTTCGTTCTTGGAACCAGTTCTATAGTTTCTGTGAACAGCGTCAAAAATTTGGTGACTGTATCCATCTGAGACCCCCACGGTATCTTATCAGCACTTATCACTTCTTGCCACATACCAATAGTGTTCCTGCCCAACTCCCTACATCACTTATCATTTTGAACTCTCTACGACTGATTTGAAGGAAGTTATAAATTTCCGGTCAAATGCACATGCAAGCATGTGCACATACACACAATCACACCAACAAACAAACTTAGCGGATTATATATAGCAGATAATTGTTGCTTTTCATTATGTATTGGGAAAAATTGTTTGGAATAACGTGCGATTTTAGAATGACTTGGAATGAGGGCAGCACAATTCAGCAAGACTTCAGAGCAAGACAAAACTTCAACAAACTTTGCCTGTTTTCTTGTTCCGAGTGACGAACGAGACCCTAGCACGAAAGCCAAGACCCTATACTGCCAATTTGCGCCATTTTTCGAAAAGTGGGCGAGGCTTCTTCCAAGTGGGCGGGGCTTCACGAAGCGGTCCGATAATGCAAAAATTTTGAAAAAATATTGAAATTCCGTAAAAGTAGGTGGGCGTAGTCAAGGGGGCGGAGCCTAGATTGCCAAACCCTTTAGAGAATGAGTGGAGTCGGCCATGTGTCGATGTCCAGTCGTTTTCAGTCAAAGTGTTTGTGGGAAACAGCACAAGAAAAGTCCCATAAGCAGAAGTTATAAACCAATATTTGAAAATCTTTGTCCGCGTCCGCATCCAGTGTGTCTGGCGTGATCTGGTTGATGAATTGCGCGGCCTAATAGGTATGGTAAATTCGATTTGGTTTGAAAAGGGGTGAATTTGGTTTGAAAATGGGGTGAATTTGGTGTGGTGAATTTGCTTTGAAAATTGATGAATTTGAAGTGAAAATGATAAGTCGCTAAGTTTGTCTGTTGATGGGTGTGTGTTTCGAAAATTTTTCGAAAATTTATAACTTGTTTTGATTTAGTCGCAGAGTTCAAATTGGTAAGCTATATAGGGGGCTGGTAGTGAACATCGTTGGTGTGTGGCAGGAAGCGATCACAGCTGACAAGGGCTGACCTGAGACCTTACGGAGACCTTAAAAGGAGAGGGTCACCAAGTTTGTATCCCGCGTCGCAACAACGTTGGAACGTTGATTCCAAGTGATACGAGGACTCGAAGCAACCGTCATTGATAGGCGGCAGGAAGTGAGAATTGCTGATGATATCATAGGAGAGGTGAGGAGGGGAGGTTCAGCAACTTCATAGCACGAGCGAGAGTTAGAGGAAGTGAAGGCAAATTTTCGGCAGCTAGGCTGTATTGCTAACGAATAGTGAGTGTTCTTAGAAGTGTGATAAGCGCCATTGGCAGATGTTCATCAGCGAGGAGAAAGATGAAGAAAAGGACCCTATTTTGATACATGGAAGTCAGGCCAAGAGTTAGGGGTCAGCTCACAGACCTTGTCAGTGATTAAGGCCACAGACTGAACCATGCGCGCAGAAGTGCGCGTAGCCAAACTGATCGATCTTGGTGATCACTATATCACTGCCTATAAACAGTTTGTTTGTTTGTCTGTCCGGAAATTCGGTCCGATCTGAAGAACGACTTGGAGTGGTCGGGTCAATGTGGGGATAGGTAGGGCAGGGACAAGAAATACAAAGCACACTTGACCTATGCGAAGCCCTGCCCACAGTGAGCGGTTCACTTACCGAAAGTTTGGCGTTCCGCACACAAACGTTCATATGCTTCCGGAGCAGCTCAAAGAAAAAAAAATGGAATGAGGTTAGCAAGGAGTTGCCAGACCGACTGTGGGAGACACATCCAAAATGGGTGGGGCGTACTTAAGGTGGGCGGAGTCAGACGAAAAATTCTGTATAACGGTCCCAGAGCACTTCAAAGACCGGAACAAATTGAGTTGGTCGAGAAATGTGGGGCATAAATGTTGTGGACAGGGCCAGCCCGAGGTGGGCTGAGCCAGACAAAAAAAATCTGCAAAACGGTTTCAGAGCGGTCTAGACACCGTCAACATGTAAGCGGAGATGCAGGACCTCAACTGTTGGATATATGGCAAGAGTTGAGTGTGTCTGTGGTGTGTTGTAACCCGCACCCAGTGGGCGGAGCGCACGATGTACTTATTCCTAGTGTGTTTTAGCGCTATTCTGCCGTACTCTTAACCACCGGTCGTCATAGATATTAGATTCTAGTCGGCTCAGCGGCTGATGCCAGTGCTGCTCCTCCTGTGATACGACCCAAGTTGGCCGGACGGGCACGGCTTCGCCACACATTCCTTCCCCAGCTATTCTCCAATAATCGACGCACTTTAGTACCACTCCATACTCTGTAATAGTCAAAATAGCAGGGATGATGTATTTGTCGAGAAGCTTTAACCATGAGTACAGAATACTCCTCTTCTCAGCTTTTACCAGCTATTATCATATCGTCACCACCAATACTGTTAACGTCCAGCCCGTATACTATAAGTTACTGGAACGCGCTGTTCCTACAGCGTGCGCTACGGCTACGAATCTTCTGATACTGACACACAAACGAGCTGAGCGAAATTTTCATTGTGAGATACTCGAAATCGTTTGAAAAGTCCTTTAGGCCGGACGAAGGTGGTGGCAGGAAAAAACGCTCTGTTCCAGAAGCAGCAGAGGAGTCACACGCTTCGGAAGTGAGTGAAATATTCTCATTCTATGTTTACAAGGCTCAATTGCAAATATAGGTTCAGTTTCAAATACAGGAGGGTTCACTATAAGTGCCCCTGCGAAGGAATGCGGAGATTCGGTTATGTTTTGCTAACGATAGCGAGATTTTAGTACTCTCACTAATCTTTTGCTCGTAATAATCGGCCTTGCGTCTATCGCCCTAATACGGTTTCAGTCAAAGCAATGGTGTACACGCTTCAAAACGCCACACAACTTTTAGACAATCGGAACATTGCTGATGTAAGACACTGTAACATATGTGTGGAGATGAGCAATGGGGCTTCACTTTACGTTCGCGGAATCGAAGGCAAATCTGGCTATTTATTACCATTGGTAGCGGCGTTCAGTCATAATTTAGTACATTGTAAGCGACTTTCTACTAAGAAAAAAAAACAGAAACACCGGGAACCCCGCTGAAGACCTTCTTCCCAGTTGTACGGTACTAGTACGAGTACAGCGCACGAGGTTTTCCGATCTACAGTCGACAGCACCCTGCGGCCTACATCTTCTGGCTCGCAAATCGTTTCTTCGCATAATCCTTTATCAAAGAACATTCAACAATAATAAAGAAAAAACGAACAAAAAGCTTCGAAACGAAGCTCGTAACATAGCTTGCGAAAACTCCGCGAACAAAATCTAGACTGCAGTGAACATTCGTACCGACGAATTATTGCACCAATGCGTGCAAGGTTGGCGATTGGTGAATTCGAGTTGCGCCAAAATGCAGCTCACCTTCGGGAAAGGGTAGCTATCGAATGCACTTGCTTTTAAATAAATATATCCAGGGGAAGCAGAACAAATTATGTGCACGATCGCAGTCAGCAAAAGTCAACACGCTAGTAGCAAGCACAACAAACACATCAAATCGTCCCACGACGCTGCAGACACTAAGAACGCGGCAGTTTTGTGTGTCATTCGCTGATGTACACGCCGTAAGGCTGCGTTTATACTTTGCGGCAGCGTAGCGTAGCGCTTCCAGCGTACGCCAGCGGCAGTGCCGAAGAGAGGATGCATATCGATCTAGCTCCACCAGCGTCACCAGCGGCACGGCTAGCGCACGATGGCGTAGCGAGGGCACGGGAAGCATAGCTATCGATCTAGCTTCACCAGCGTTTCTGCAGCGTTTTCCCAGCGCTCCCAGCGACGGGTTTTCCCAGCGCTCCCAGCGACGGGGCTAGAGAGGGGCTAGAGAGCACTGGACTCCTCCGTCCAGTGCCTCTCTAGCCCCTCTCTAGTCCGTCGTCTGGAAGCGCTGGAAAACGCTGGAGAAACGCTGGTGAACTAGATCGATAGCTATGCTTCCGTGCCCTCGCTACGCCAGCGTGCCGCTGGTGACGCTGGTGAAGCTAGATCGATATGCATCCACGTACTCTTCGGCACTCCGCTGGCGTACGCTGGAAGCGCTACGCTACGCTTGCCGCAAGTATAAACGAGCCTAAGTGACGGCATAGGCCGGGAGAGGATGCATATTCGATCTAGCGGTTCCCAGCGTCACACGTAACGCTAGCGTTACGCCAGCGTTTCTCGCAGCGTTTTTACCAGCGTTTGCAGCGGCAGGGGAGTAGAAACTAATGGGAGTGCTGGAGGTACAAAAACACATTGTTGCGCGTCTCTCACTCGCCCTCAGTCTCTACTATACACACCGACTCCGCGCTCTCTGATGGCCACATAGTTCTACAATAACAAGACGATTGCGCGTCTCTTACGGCCACATGGTCTCTACTCCCTCTGCGCTGCAAACGCCAGCAAAACGCTGGTGAAACGCTGGAGAAACCCGGCGTACGCTGGCGTTACGCTGGTGACGCTGGGAGCGGACTAGATCGATATCCATCTCTCCCCGGCACTGCCGCTGGCGTACGCTGGAAGCGCTACGCTACGCTGCCGCAAAGTATAAACGCAGCCATACGCGAACAGCTGCAACAAGCTTTCCGAGCGAGTTCACTTCGCACTTTGTGCTTGATGAAAGTATTACACTCTTCGCTGCTGCAGATCAGGCCAGATAATGCGCGGATACTTTTACCTTCACTTGAGCCATGAAGTGCCTTTGAAGAAGTTTTTATTGGGATACAACGAATATGAAACCCATCATAAAATGCAACCCAGAGAGGAAAAAAATAGGGTCGAGTGAGTTCACCTAAACTGAAGTAAGTACAAGAAAAGACAATCCCGTGCTGAGAAGACTTAATTCCCATTCGAATCTAAGATTTTCAAAGAAGCAGACTGTGCGAATTGTTAACGTAAAAAGCTCTCGAAGGCAAGCGCAACTGTGTCTTGAGCTGCAGGAACACCATAAAAATTAGACACAAAGCACAAATTTTTTCCCACATAAAAAGTATGCCGCATTGCAGGTTGCGTCAACTGCCGAAATGAAAGGAAGCGCAGCTGACAATATTGCGAGCACGTCTGCAGCAACTCCGGTCAAACGAGGTGGACAAGATGTGAAACAAGACCAGGTAGCAAAGACAGCAACCGACGTGCTTCATAAAAAGAGTAAGGAAGATAAAGACAGTAAAAAACCAGGAAAAAAGGATGCGAAAGAAGATTTTAAGACTTGCACTACTGTAACACTGGCTCCAGGTGATGTTCTCGGGAAAGAGATCAAGGAAGGAAAAGACGATAAAGGAGGAAAAGGGGCCAGAGAAGCTTCAGAGGAAAAGGACGGAAAACAGGACAACATTCCGAGCACTGCCCCCGCAATACCACCTCCACCTGAAACACAAGATGGCAAAGGCGGCAAGCAGGACAACATTCCGAGCACTGCCACCGCAATACCACCTCCACCTGAAACACAAGATGGCAAAGGCGGCAAGCAGGACAAGCTTCCGAGCACTACCGCTGCAGTACACGGTCCAGGTGATGTTCTCGGGAA
>MU912580.1:50232-76340 GCA_036418165.1 Cooperia oncophora
TAAGGAAGGTAAAGCCGAGAACCCACCGAGCACATCCACTGCAATACCGGCGCCACCAGAAGGCAAGGAAGGCAAGGAAGGTCAGGATGGCAAGGAAGGTAAAGCCGAGAAACCCGCCGAGCACATCCACTGCAATACCGGCACCACCCGAAAGTCAGGATGGCAAAGAAGGCCAGGAGGGCAAGGAAGGTAAAGCCGAGAACCCACCGAGCACATCCACTGCAATACCGGCGCCACCAGAAGGCTCAGGATGGCAAGGAAGGCAAGGAAGGTCAGGATGGCAAGGAGGCTAAAGCCGAGAACCCACCGAGCACATCCACTGCAATACCTGCTCCGGCAGAAGCTCAAGATGGCAAGGAAGGCAAAGAAGGTCAGGAGGGTAAGGAAGGTAAAGCCGAGAACCCACCGAGCACATCCACTGCAATACCGGCACCACCAGAAGTCAGGATGGCAAGGAAGGCAAAGAAGGTCAGGAGGGCAAGGAAGGTAAAGCCGAGAACCCACCGAGCACATCCACTGCAATACCTGCTCCGGAAGCTCAAGATGGCAAGGAAGGCAAAGAAGGTCAGGAGGGTAAGGAAGGTAAAGCCGAAAACCCGCCGAGCACATCCACTGCAATACCGGCGCCACCAGAAGGCCAGGATGGCAAGGAAGGCAAGGAAGGTCAGGATGGTAAGGAGGCTAAAGCCGAGAACCCACCGAGCACATCCACTGCAATACCTGCTCCGGCAGAAGCTCAAGATGGCAAGGAAGGCAAGCCGGCCGTTGAAGAAGGCGCAGCAAAAGATGCAAACAAAGCAGACAGTGCTGCAGCGGAGCCCACAGCAGCCGAGTCACAGGAAGTCAAGGATGGCAAGCCGGCAGGTGAAGAGGGCGCAGCAAAAGATGCAAACAAAGCAGACAGTGCTGCAGCGGAGCCCACACCAGCTGAGTCGCAAGAAGTCAAGGATGGCAAGCCGGCAGGTGAAGAGGGCGCTAGCAAAAGATGCAAACAAAGCAGACAGTGCTGCAGCGGAGCCCACAGCAGCCGAGTCACAGGAAGTCAAGGATGGCAAGCCGGCAGGTGAAGAGGGCGCAGCAAAAGATGCAAACAAAGCAGACAGTGCTGCAGCGGAGCCCACACCAGCTGAGTCACAAGAAGTCAAGGATGGCAAGCCGGCAGGTGAAGAGGGCGCTAGCAAAAGATGCAAACAAAGCAGACAGTGCTGCAGCGGAGCCCACAGCAGCGAGTCACAGGAAGTCAAGGATGGCAAGCCGGCAGGTGAAGAGGGCGCAGCAAAAGATGCAAACAAAGCAGACAGTGCTGCAGCGGAGCCCACACCAGCTGAGTCGCAAGAAGTCAAGGATGGCAAGCCGGCAGGTGAAGAGGGCGCTACGAAAAGATACAAACAAAGCAGACACTACTGCAGCGGAGCCCGTCGCAGCTGAGGCACAAGAAGTCAAAGAAGCCAAAGCTGGAGCTGATGTTCAAGAGGGAGCATCTAAAGACGTTGCTCAAGCAGGTACTGCTGCGGCAGAGCCTACTGCTGCAGAGGCGCAAGAAGTCAGAGATGGGAAACCAGGAGGTGATGTTCAAGAAGGTGCATCTAAAGACGTTGCTCAAGCAGGTACTGCTGCGGCAGAGCCTACTGCTGCAGAGGCGCAAGAAGTCAGAGATGGGAAACCAGGAGGTGATGTTCAAGAAGGTGCATCCAAAGATGTTGCTAAAGCAGGTAGCGCTGCAGCAGAGCCCACAGCTGCAGAGGCGCAAGAAGTCAGAGAAGGAAAGCTCGGAGGTGACGTCCAGGAAGGTGCATCTAAAGACGTTACTCAAGCAGGCACCGCTGCGGCAGAGCCTACTGCAGCTGACGGTCAGGAAGTTAAAGACGGTCATGTCCTAGGTGAGCAAGGTTCATCAAAAGACGTGAATAAAGCGAGCAGTTCGTCAGTCGATCCCATGGCTACCGAACACGAAGAGGTGAAAGAGGGCGCGGTATCAGGGGAGAAGGGAACGGCTAAGGATTTAAGTCATCCAGACACCGCAACGGCGACTCCTCTTCCTGCAGAGGAAGGACAAGAGGTTAGAGACGGCCACATGTCCAGTGAAAGAGGATCGACCAGAGATGTAGTGCAACCGGGCTCGGCGACGGCTACTACAGCAGCAGCAGAGGGACAAGAAGTCAAAGATGGCAAGGTATCTGGTGAGCAGGGAACGGGAAAAGACGTGGAGAAGCCAGAAGAGAAAAAGGTTGGGTGATCTCGTGTCTTCAATCTCATTCTAAACCAATCGTTCACATTTGAACAATCGTTTGCAGTATGAGTCTGATCTAACCAACATAAGACCGTTTTTAACCCTAACTTAAATTAAATCACTTTAGCTCTATTGGGTAGCTCTTTGGTGGTCTGTAGATTCCACATTGAGCTGGAAACCTTGTCATCATCACTTGGAAATAAGAACACGGAGTTTTATGGGGTTTCCTTGCGAAAAAAATTGCAGCTGAATTGAGTTTCTGAGAGACTAGCTGCACAAACACTCCACAGGACGATCCGCATCTTTCCATGTGCGGGGCGAGTGTTGGATCCGCAAATGCATTAGCGTGCCACTTTCTTCGCTCAAAAGTGCACGAGAAGGAAGTGGTGGGTCGAAGGGTAGTGAAACCGGGTGTCGTATCCACACACTCACTGCACTCGAGCTGCAGCACTTGCGTCGATACCAAGGTCCTGCGGCAAAATAGGCACTTAGCGATAGCGAGAAAGTGAGAAAGTGCAAGCAAGTAGAGCGTTTGGAACTGTTAGACGCCACTGTTGGTCGTGTGGTTCCGTGCGGCGGGGGGGGGGTGGCGTTAGAAATCGATGAAAACTTGCATAACAGGGTTGAATGATTCCCTGATCACGGAAATAGCGTCACTTTTCTGACACCAGCGAAATTCAATGCTTGCTGACAGTAGATTGATTTAGCTCCAACCAATTGTTATGAAAACTTTATTCGGCTGACTTTCGGCGTCGTCGCCGTCTTCAGAGCCTGGAAAGTCAGAAGACATTTTCGACACTACTCATCCAACACTATTTCAACCTACAGGAAAAATTCAAAAGGGGTCCACCTGTTACCCCGATCTACTGGTAAAGCGGCTTAAATAGGTAGGCCTCCAGGTCACTTTCCTGAGGGACCTCCCGAGGGTTGATCGTGTAGATCAAACTCCTCCAAAGGTCACTCCAGGCCACCCGCACTGCAAAACCCGTCTACCCTCATACTATTGATTACTGTACCAACCCCCGACCCCGTAGATCAAAACCCGCACAGACTCGCGAAGGGCGCCAGCTCCGTGGTAACCGCCACACACTCTTCCCTCCTATTGATCTTAGGGTTCTTGGCCATGATCCAGAAGGCCTCTAAGGTTCTCCGCGCCGCGATATCGGATTCACGTGATAATATCGTGACAGCCACCTCAAAACACATGTTGTCATGACACCGTACCCTATGCTCTCCTAGAGGAGTAGCAACTTTGGACTTTTTCATGCCATCTAGGTGTTCCTTAACGCGAATACAAAGAGGTCTACCCGTTTCACCGATATACTCCTCTTTGCAAAGACAGCATGTGATCAGGTACACTACCCCCGATGTCATGCAGTCCCCTTGCTTTCCGAACGGACATATGATGCAGGAAGGAGTTGTACAAAGGCGGTCATAAAGACGATTACGAACTAGTTGTCCTTTTAGGTTTGTAGGTGGAATATCTACAATCCTGACCACATCTTGAAGACCAGCCTTCCTTACACAAGAACGTATGGCCGCACTTAGTTCGTCTGATATAAATGGAACACAGAACGGGACTTTTCCTCGTTCCTCTTCGATCAGTAGGAGAGCATAGGGTACGGTGTCATGACAACATGTGTTTTGAGGTGGCTGTCACGATATTATCACGTGAATCCGATATCGCGGCGCGGAGAACCTTAGAGGCCTTCTGGATCATGGCCAAGAACCCTAAGATCAATAGGAGGGAAGAGTGTGTGGCGGTTACCACGGAGCTGGCGCCCTTCGCGAGTCTGTGCGGGTTTTGATCTACGGGGTCGATCCCCGAGGTCCGTTGCGGCGGGGTCGGGGGTTTGTACAGTAATCAATAGTATGAGGTTAGACGGGTTTTGCAGTGCGGGTGGCCTGGAGTGACCTTTGGAGGAGTTTGATCTACACGATCGAACCCTCGGGAGGTCCCTCAGGAAAGTGACCTGGAGGCCTACCTATTTAAGCCGCTTTACCAGTAGATCGGGGTAACAGGTGGACCTCATTGGTCGACTCCCTAAAGGTTAGTTCTTATTGTTCTCGTGACGTCATCTCAGTAGTTTTGAATTTTTCCTGTAGGTTGAAATAGTGTTGGATGAGTAGTGTCGAAAATGTCTTCTGACTTTCCAGGCTCTGAAGACGGCGACGACGCCGAAACGTCAGCCGAATAAAGTTTTCATAACAATCTTGGTTGGAGCTAAATCAATCTACTGTCAGTACTGAAGACCATGCCAAGATTTATCGACAGTCGCACTTGGACACTACTTCAATGCTTGCTAATCAGGAAAGTATGACTGGTCGAAGCAGCTTTGAGATGAGGTGTATACTACCCAAATGAGTTCTGTACACTGATTAAAATCTATGTATACGACCCGATTAAGTTCTGTACTCTGATTAGAATCTGCCTTCCATATATGCTGAGCGACTCTCTGAGCAAAGTTGTGCTGTTTTTGACGTGGCCACACCTTTTCTTCTTCTTATTCTTTAGCGTTTGTCCCGCTCTGTAGCGGGGTCCGCTTTTGACGGGCCACACCCATTCCCAAGATTTATGTTAGGCGCGAGAAAACTCCACTAAATCTGAGGTGGTCTGGTGCACTGAGCATTAACATTAAAGTCATCTTTCATGAAAACATTACGTTCGCGTTTCGGCGCCTTCACCTTTTCAAGGGCCATGGAGGAGCCGGTGGCGCACAAGGCAAGTGTTTTTGCGCTAAACGAGTGTGATATTCGTAGTCTGGGGCTCAAATTAGTCATAGTGACAAGTTTTTGGGCAAATATGAGGCCAATTTCCGAAACAGTTGGGTAACCATTGGCTCTTAATCCTTCAAAGGCATAAGGCACGATACAGGTTAAAATGATATAAAATGATAGCAGGGTGCTATACAGTGGGAGAACGGCAAACACTGAAGTGAAAAGGTCAAAACGTAACCGCTACGGTACATACGGCTGCATGAATGTACCGTGCTATCCATCACCAGCACTTAAAGTACTCCTACACCATCACAAGCAGTGCAGCACCGCAGCCACTTCCCTCCGTTATTGTACACCGCAAACGAAGCGACACGACCATCAGTATCGGGCGGACATATGTGGGCGTCCGAGTCGGTATTTTGCAGCTTGATAGGACGCTATAAGAGGTACGTTCCTTGGGAAAGGCACCAAGCAGCGCCTGCTAAGAAGCGCTGAATTCTGTCCGGCTATGCGTATTAATCACAAGCGTCCTGGGGGATTTATCAGGCCACCTTTTTTCAAGGTAGCTGGCACTATCCCCAATCAGATTCTCTCTGGACAATGGAGCATTGCTCAAGTCTCAGTCAGTCAGTTATTGGTTATTGACGGTCCTGATCACAAATATGACACTCATTTTTGCCTTCCGTAACTTGTAGTGTAAATTGTTTACACAAAATAACGTAACGAATAATGTTGCCGAAACCAGCTATCAGAAGTTGCCCACAAGACTGTTCCAGATTGGCACCATTCTCTCACAAACAACATTTTTCGGTAAGATTAGATCCCCTAGTCTAGTGCTTTTGAGATGTGCAGATAGCATTTTTCGAAAATGCAAAACAACGAGTTTACGATGAGTTTGAACTCTTGAGCGTACCCTTATGAAGGTCGCTCGCCTACCCACTCGCCATCGGACGACATGTTCAGTGGGCTCACTCATCATTTGGATACATGTTGAACATTGCTGGTTGTGAGCATTGTCTGCTCTACAAGCATTTATAATTCTGTCCAGAGCATCGCTTAGCAGATTTGAAGTCAGTGCCCAGGGACGCGCGTCCGTCGGTAGACATCCCATTTCGACCGCTCCGACCAAACATCCCTTTTTGGTAAGACTGAGCCTGAGAAGGGTGATCCCTTTCCACAAAGCTGTCTTACCAGGAAAGGATGGTTGCTCAAAGTAGCCATCTGAAATGAGATGTATACCGGCTGATGCGTCTTTGGACACTGATTTCAAATCTGCCCTCCAAATCTGCTAAACGATTCTCCGAGCAGAATTATGGAGGCTTGTTGAGCAGACCACTGCTCGAGACCACCAATGCTCAGCAAGTATCTAAATGATGGGTGAGCTCATTGCACACGTGCCTCAATGCGTAGTGGAGGAGCGGCTTCATTTGTGCGAAGGTCAAGGGTTCGGATCCTTCCAAAATTTGTCCTTTTGCATTTTCTCAAAAATGCTCCCTGCACATCCTAAAAGCACTTTTGCGGGCTAGGAGACCTGATCTTACCAAAAAAATGTCATTTCTGAAGGAATGGAGATATTGTGGAACACTCATGAAGGATTGCTGGTCTCGGCGGAATTATTCGCTGCGTTGTGTTGTGTCGCTAAACTGATTCCAAATGGCATGGAAGCCAAAAGGATGTCGTGGTTGTGATCAGGACCGTCAGTAACCAACAACGACTGTTCAGCTGAAAAGCTCCATTGCTTGATTTATGACAGAGATTTTGATCGGCGATAGTGTCAACGACCTCAAAGGCAGTTGGCACGATAAATTTCCCAAGGCGACTAGGATCAATAGAAGAAAAGAATGAGAGAAAGAATGGCGGGATAGAAGTCTGCGACCCTGGGCAGGCGCTGCATAGCGGTTTCCCGAGGAAGGTGCCCTTATAAGGGCCCTATCAAGCCACAACTTTACGTCCCAAACGCCCGCCACGCCCGCCCGCCCACAAATGGACGACCGTTCCTGACGCTCGTATTCATTCATTTGCTAAGCAAATTATGAAGCGAAGGGATTGGTATGAAGCGGCCGTGATGCTGCATGCATACATGGGTACACATATGCAGCCGTATCTTCGGTAGCGGTGATTGGTAAGATGCCTACGGGAAACTCGTCCGAAATCGATTTACAAGTCACTGAGAACGGAGGCTTTTTAGGATTTTGACCGTTTCACTCCGTTCTTTCGCCATTTCCCCACTATACAGCGCCCTACTAGCATTTTAGGCTAAGTAGGAAACCATCGTGCCAACTGCCTTTAAGGAATTGTTGCCTATGGT
The DNA here is from genome assembly GCA_036418165.1 of Cooperia oncophora. NCBI lineage: Eukaryota > Metazoa > Nematoda > Chromadorea > Rhabditida > Trichostrongylidae > Cooperia > Cooperia oncophora. The sequence goes on from MU912580.1 coordinate 57,489, forward strand.
TACCCCACTGTATCGAAAATAGGTCGAAATCTCAAATTTGGTTGAAAACTTGTCTCTAGGGCTAATTTGAGCCCCAGAACACGAATATCACACTCGTTCGGCGTAAAAACGCTTGCCAAGGACGTTGCAGGTTCCTGCACACCCTGCCCCTCCAGAATGCGAACAAGATATTTTCACGAAAAATGACAGTGTTGATTTCCAGGGCACCGAAACACCTCTAATTTCAGATTCAGCGAATTTGGGCGTTTTGGTGTACCTCATATACATGCTGGAAATGGGTGTGACCTGGTCAAAAATCCTGCATAACTTTGTCCAGGGAATCGTTTAGCAGATATGGAGGGCAGATTTGTAATCAGCGTCCAAGGGCCCATCGGGCAGTATACATCTCATTTCGAATGGCCACTTCGACCAACCATCCTTTCCTGGTGAGCAGAGCGCATATGATTAAAAACCCCTACATTGGCGCCCTGGCCAATAATGAATGCCATATTCGGTTGGTAGGTTACCCTCGGATACAAGCTTTCATTGGAGTAACGACGAATAACGGCGCCTTTTGGCGCCAGATGGCGCCAGCCTTGAAAACGATCGTGACATCTGGTGTCGAATAACCCTCGCAGACGAGTTTTCATCGATTTGGTGAGATAGGTAGTGGCGCAGAATTGGCAACAAATGGCGCTACCGCAAAATGAATTTCATTCATAATTCGTTTCGAATATTCTATTTCGTAAGACTATTCGCGCTCAGAGCACTGAACAAGCTCTGTGAGCAAAGTTTCAGCGAAATAAATTTTCTGAGTTTTTGGAATCGTTAACAGTGCCGGCTTATTTTAATGGGTTCGGATATCCGGTTCAATTCCTACAGTTCACAATGATAAGAAGAGTTCCGCTGTGGATCAAACGAAGTATTTTGTTCACTTTGAGTTCTGGCGTCAGATTACCACATCACGCGCCCTTTTTGCTGCGACTTGCGTTTGAGTGTATTGCCGGTTCGGGCGCGTGCATCCCTGAAAGGAGCCTTTTAGCCGTTTGCATTTTAGTACCTTGCATTTTGGGGCTTTTCTCACACTTTGTTTGAATGGTCAAGGTCTTCATTACAAATAGGACACCCATTTTCAAACCATATGACTCCAACCTGACGCGATGATATTTTTCCCGAGACTGCTGCCAGGCGTGATCACAAATATTGCATCCTTTCTGGCATCGGAATTAAAAATGGATATCACACTGGCGAACAACTGCATAAATACTCATAATTGAGAATAATTGGTGGGACATTTGACGCCCTCACACTTCCGATGGTTCTATGCCTGCTGGCTGTGGAATTTCCATGTCGACGCAAGTGTGGCACCTCGAGGACAGGGTGACCGGAGTGGGGAAATGGCACCTGAGTCCATACCCTTCAGATCCATTTCCGTACACAAAAAAAGCGCGCTCCTGCAAATGCGGACTCATTCACCTCCTACACGGGAAGGATTTTCTTCGGAGGTGAGCGTACAGTTCGTCTCAAGTCGCAATCGTCACAATAGCAGGCTTCATCACATATTCAGAAACAACATTTCTATCCTTAACGTTCTCGTTTTTAGTGTATCACAAGACCACTGTTATGTGTTCTTAACCAGTAAACTGTGCAAGGTCTATTACTTCCCATGGCCAACGCCTCTGTGAGAAAAAGTGAGGAGAAGATCCCTCACAACTCCATTTATAGAATGGTTTCGGGAATTCCCGAGTCAGTTTCGGGTACGAGGTCAAAAGATGCGTGCATCGCTGTACATCTCTTTGAAAATGAATGACTATATCAGCCTGCTCCTCCATGAGAAATGTTGGACTGGTTCGCTCGCGCCAAGCCGTCCTCTCTGTGACAAAGCCGGGAAGGTGGGAAATTCCAGAGTCAGTGGTGCATTCCGACTCATTGTAAGGAGTAAAGCCTGGCCAAACTAAGTGGGCCAACGAGTTGTGACCGAGTTGCAACACCAGGAAAGAGCCGCCTTTGCTGAGCAATCCAGCGTGCTTAAGAGACAAGCAGAATAACACAGCATTTGCATTTCTTTGGAAATGAAGAATACGGATAGAGACTGTAACTACATCATCCTTGACTTATTGAAGTACGGTTACATCTGTAAGAGATTCATCCCAAGTAGATTCCCAAAATTTCCTTAGTAATGAAGTCATTACTAGCACGAATAAGGAGCCACTCTCACGACCAGGCAAATATGTCAAATCCTCAAAACATCACAGTTTGGAGCCAATGTAGGCAGAGGGTGATAAGCGTTGCTTCTCAGTCGTTGCAATAGTGGCGAAACAGGCGTTAAAAGCAGAGTGACGTACGAAACATCTGCAACAGGACTCAACATGGGAGCGCGTTGATTCTATTCCACAGCTCAGCTCGTGTTGCCGCAACTGCGAAGTAACGCTTCACACCTTAGACACATAATGCCTTTACATGAACCGAACTACTACAGAGCGACTACCTCCCCACACCAGCGGAAGGAGCCGGCGAGGTTGTTCAAGGAACGAGTACTTCCGATATCCGAGGTAAGGCGTATCGAGCTGCTCACTTACATGCCACTACGCAATATAAGCTCTTTCCCTGTACATCCTACTACATATAATCCGCTATGTTGTGTGTGTGCTGTGGGTGTGCTGGTCTGTCTGTCTGTCTGTCACGAAATTCATAGCGAGCGTCGCAGAAAAGATAGGATGACAATCCCAAGAAGTGATATACACGGCAGGACGGGAACACTTTTGGTGGGTGACAGGAGGTGATAACACCTGATATGATTTGATAAGGGGCCTCAGAAGGGGAAGATGACCCTGTTCGTGGCAAGTTGCAACAGCTGCGGGACTGCGATTTCAAGAAGTGATATACATGGTAGGGTGGTGATTGACAGGAGCTGATAACATCTGATAAGATCCGATAGAGGACCCTAGACGCGGGTGTCACCAAATTCTTAGCGCAGGTTGCAGCGACCGTGGGACCTTGATTTCAAGATGTGGTATAGGGTAAGGGAAGTGGACATGATTGGTGTGTGACAGAAGCTGATAACATCTGATAAGATTCGATAAGGGGCCTTAGATGCGGAGGGTCACCAACTTTGTAGGGCAGGTTGCAGGGTCTGTGGGACCTTGGTTCAAAGAAGTGGTATAGGGGAGGAGGGCAAAAACCCACTGACGAGTGACACTGAGTGACAGCAATTGATAAGGGTTGAAAGCGTCATCGTGATCCGCAGCACCGCTTACTGCCAATGCGATTGATATGACAGGTATCAGGCTCTCAGTAGTTCGTACACAACTCACTCCTATGCTCTTACCGCTATCGACATCATGTACGGCCGCTAAAGCAACTGGAGTTCAGATGACGGTTGTTTACTCAGTTGCCATGAACTGCAGCAACTAACTTTATCATTAGTCCATGATTATCTCCATCCACAATAGCGAGAGGATGACCATTGCGAAGCGCAAGACTGTGCGCGGGGCAGTGCATTCCAGAAAATAACCACTACGGTGGTGGGAACACATTGAGGGACGCATGCTTCGGATGCTTCGAAGGCTGCTCTTACAGGTTACTGAATTTTCGTGTGAGGGTTATGGAGATTTTTGGTACTAACCCCGAGAAAAGAATGGAAAAAAGGATAGACAGCGTTACATTGGGACAACGGTTACAATTCTACCATATATAATCGGCTATGTCCGTGCGTGTGCGTCTGTCTCTCTGACACGAAATTCATAGCGCCGGTCCCAGTAGCCGCGAGATATAGTTCCAAGAAGTGACGTAGAGGGTGTGACGGGAACACTATTGGTGGGTGATAGGAAGTGATATCAGTTGATAATATCTGATAAGAGGCCTCAGAATGGACTCTCACCATATTCGTAATGCGGGTCACAGCATCAGCCAGGTGTTGATTCCAACATATGATTTAGGGTATGGGACAGGAACATTATTGGTGGATGACGAGAACTGTCAGCTGCTGATAAGATTCGAGATGTTAGAAGGGTATGGTCACTGAGTCCATCACGCGAGTCACAGCAACAGTAGGAGGTTGGTTCCAAGATACGATGTAGGGTTTAGGAAAGGAACACTAGGTTGGTGACAAAAACTGCCAGCATCTGATAAGATTGGATAAGGGGCGTCAGGCTCTTTCTTTTGATGTCATTAGAATTTCGGAAGTAACAAAGCGCTGTATGTTGCACGATCCTCTGGCCAGATACTTTAACCCATTGCTCGAGCTATTTTCAATTATTTTTCTACATTTTGCTGGAAAATGCACTGTGACGGTTAGGCGTATTTTGCACACTTTATCTCGCCTAAGGAAAGAGTGCCTGGCTTCGCCAGGCACTTTTTCCTTAGGCGCTGACAAAGAAGGAGGATCACCCGGCTGCCGCCGGGTGATCCGACTGGTTTCTTATATAGCCCCGTAGTGGGCCAACTGCCAAATGAATCTGATGACACCATGATCTTTTTCTTCTCGTTCAGAGTTTAGAAGTTGACGCATGCATGCCTGCGCACCTGTAGCGAAGTTGACGCATGAATGCCTGCGCACCTGTAGCTGGTGGCCGCTAAAGTATACGGTATTCTTGTGTCACATCTGCATGTCTTATCACGACCACGCAAGCGGCTAGCTGTGTTGATGTGACGAAATTCGAGTTCATTACCAGGGGTGCTTCGTTGGCTCACCTACCGGACTTGTACAGCAGAAGCAGCAGTTAGCAACGTCTTGCAGTCAGTTGTCAGTCGTGCAGAACAAATTTCTATGTCGCAATCATAACGCTATCAACATTGGTAGTTACAGATCACTTGGTTCTAGAACACCAGCTTGGCTGAATGCATTACTGCGCGCATAGTTGAACCTGTGGTAATGGTACTGATCGCTGATAGGATTTCTGTACTGACCCCAAACACTTGGCCCAATTACCATTTTTTGAAATACGGCCCATTTCATTATGTTTCTCCTGTTTAATGAACATTTGCTAATGTCTGGTGCTTATCACATTTTGAAAAAACACTCACCATCCGTTGGAAATAGGAAAGCTTAGCGGTCAAAAAAAATTCGATGGTAGTAACACCGATACCATACTGAAATATCCTCACATCTAGTACTTCTGTTAAGCAGCTTCCAGGGCTTTTAATTTTTGTCGAAACTCGAGAGTTTAGCGGTCGAATCAGTCCCAACCATATCGCTAAGGGATAGAATAACTTGACTCACTAAGCCTCTGCCCATTGTTTCTTGGGCACCGGTGCTCAAGTTCAGGCTGAGCAGAGTAAGGATGCGAACAGATACTGATCCTTATGAGCCCTTTTCTCACACTATATCACAACTTATCTCCCTTCACCAATGTTCCTTAACCCCTTCTGAATGACTTGCTGGAAGCAGTTCCCAAGTGTTGCTACAACTCGTGCTATGAACTTCGGGGACTTTCAAAAAGGTCCTCTGTACCTTATCAGCTGTTATCACGTCCTGCCACCCACCAATAATGTTCCCATCCTGCCCCCTATCTAACTTCTTGGAACCCACATCTCTTTCGTCGCTGCTGTGGCCCGCGCTATGGAGTTGGTGACCCGCCCTTTCTAAAACTCCTTATGTTATCTTATCAGCTGTTATCACGTCCTGCCACCCACCAATAATGTTCCCATCCTGCCTTCTATATCACTTCTTGGAACCAAAGTCCTACCGTCGCTGTGACGCACGTTATGGATTTTGTGACCCTCCCCTTCTAAGGCTCCTTATGCTATCTTATCAGCTGTTATCACTTCCTGCCACCCACCAACAATGTTCCTGCCCGGCCCCCTACATCACTTATCAATTTGAGCGCACTATCGCTGTTTTGAAGGAAGTTATGAATTTCCGGTCAAACACACATACAGACAGACAAAAAACATTCACACACAGACACACACACCAACAGACAAACAGACAAACACGACAAACACACACCAACAAACAAATTACATATAGTAGGATTTTGCAAATACGCTTCACATTCACAAACACTTTGCTTTCATTCTGAAGCTCCTACTGATCCTCATACTGACTTGCTCACACTGCCTGACGGCGATACACCACCTCCTCGTTGCGATTCTTATAAATATGGTAACCCCTGAGGGTGACACATTCGCGGTTGATATCAAGGACTGTTCCCGCACTCAAACATCATAAATAGTGGCTGTTCAATTATGAACCAGTAGTTTATAAGCGATTCCCCAAAGAAGAAAAAAGTAAAAAGAGTCTCCAAGATCACCGAACAAAATCGCTACCTGACAGCATCACTGCACTAGTTCCCTGCACTTGTTAGCAACTCGACGCCCTGCAGTCTCCGTGCAAGCGTTGGCTCACAAATCGCTTTTTTGCATCTTCCATTACTAAATGCCACCCAATGAAAAAAAAAACGAGAACAAAAAGCACTGGAGAAAAACTTGCAAGAGAAAGTAACAGTCGAAAACTTTGCTTTAGAAATTAGGATTGTGGTAGGCAATGCATGTCAACTTTTGCACCAACCAATTGCATCACTCGTGACTTGAACGCGTCTTACCTTGCGAGATGGATTGCTGTTGACTGCATGTGCTCTGCAAAGGAAATGTAGTGACGAAGAGCAGGTTACTTATGAGCACTAGGGCGGGCGGCAAAGCAGAACGCTCGCGTTAGGTGTTAGACAGTGAAGGTGTGACGAGGATCATGACAATTTCAGATCGAATTTGGAGCTCAGTTGAGCTTACCGGGAAGGTCAAATGTCGCCATGGCCATTCACGATGGGATGCATATCGACGTGTAGGTCTTGGGAGGGGCTTTAGCATAGCAGTCGCCTCAAATTCGCGTATAGGCAGACACAAGTGGTCGATGGTGTAGTGAATAGGTGAGTTGCTCCACTTACTTGCAGAAGAAAAAGACCCAAATGCTGGCAATTGTGCTTCTCTTTCAAGCTTTTAGGCTAGCTAATCTTACTGCCCCACTCATCCGAAATCAATCCAGTTTTTGACCGATTTTTTCCTCCGTCGACAGAATTGGCTAAAAAGTTGTCTCCTAGGGTAGTTTGACCTCCTGAACACGAATATCACATCCGCTCAGCCCGAAACCTCCTAGCATTACCGGCGCCGGTGAATTAGGGTATTTATTTTAGCGCCGGCACCTAAGGCGCGGGTGCCAGGAGATTTCGGGCTGAGCGATTGTGATATTTGTGTTCAGGAGGTCAAACTACCCCAGGAGACAATTTTTAGCCAATTCTGCCACGGAGGAAAAAATCGGTCAAAAACTGGATTGATTCCGGATGAATAGGGGCAGTAATGGTAGATAGCCAAAAATTTTGAGAGAGAAGGATAGCCAAAAATTCTGAAAGAGAAGCACAGCTGTCAGCATTTGAGTCTTTTTCTTTTGCAAGTGAGAGAAATCTTGACAAATTAACGATAGAAGCATTTTCTGGACTCGCAGAGGACGTTCCCAAAAAAAGCAAAAAGCTGAACGTGTCAAGGGACCGAACCCCTGACCTCCCATCTATGAAGCAACTTACCTATCCACTACACCATCGACCACTTGTGTCTGTACTCGAATTTGAGTTACGCACAGGAGAATCGGCGACTGCTATGCTAGAACACCCCCTAACTCCTTCTAGAGAATCGTTCGGCAAATTCTGAAAGCAGATTTGAGTTCAGCGTCCCAAGACCTACACGTCGATATGCATTCCATGTTGAGCCATGACGACCTGTTGACTTTCCCTGGTTAGTACATGTGGAACCAAAACTAAAGGACTTTCAGATCCAGTCTGAGGGATATGCATCAGTATGGTGATACTACCGCATCAAAAGTGCTCTGCTGAATGATGATTGACCTGCCGGGACTCCTCTCCTGCAGCGCTGCGTAGAAGTGCACTTAATGGCAGTGGTGGAGCGAGTAAGTGAACCGTCAAACAAGAATTGGCTCATTAAAACCGAGTACGGGTGGTGCAGAGAGTGCATGGCGATGGCATGATTCAGCTCCTACTTCGTGCGATCTTTCTTAAAACCCTGCGCTTAAAGCACATTTCGTGACTACTTGGCTGGCACTCCGTTCTTTATAGAAAGAGTTCTGTACGGTTTCAGAGGTGCGTGTGCAACTTAAGCAAGAAACATTCACTTCCGGAGCTGGATAGTGGATGACGAGGGCCCTGCGATGTTATAAGCCAAAGGAACGCCACTGGCAGAAATGGGCCCGTCGATTTTGGGGGGCAGAATATGCTAGTACATGGTCGTCCTTCCTTGTGTGAAGTAGTACAGCCCCCAAGCTAGAGACTATCCCACTCTCGCGACTCCACAGCGAGCGAGGAGCGAGCTACAGCTGCTGAAAGTTCTAGTTCTAACGCCCGCCCAGTTGGACCGCCCACTTGCTAGATGCCCTCTGACGGAGAGCCGCTCTCTTTGTTGGGGCGGCGGGCATTAATCGGAATTGCATGTCCTTTTTGCTGACCGCGCTCGTGCCCATGAATAATTCTGCTCTCCTTTATTACATTTTATTCATTAGGAGCACATACAGTCAACTCCAACCCATCTTGCAAGGTGAAACGCGTAAAAATTACGAGCGGCCCGCTCAACGCACCACACTACACTAAAAATGCACGCTACCGTAATCCTAAATTCAGACGCCTGTTTTTTGAAAGTTCCTTTTCCTTTTCAAGGGTTTTTCTTCCGTGTTTTTTTTTGTTTTTCGTATTCTTTTCATTGCATCATCTCCCAGTAGTGGGTGATACCCACTAGGGAGATGTTATAAAGGAATTTGTGAGCCAGGGTTGCACAGAGACCGCAGGAAGGTGTGACTGCCAGGGAGCGATTTTTTATAGTGTTCTTGAGGACTCTTCTTGCTTTTTTTCTTCTTTGGGGAATTACTTATCAGCTACTGTTTCATAATTGGAAAGCAACTATCCATGACACTTTTATCGCGGGAGCTGTCTTTACTCCACTTTTCAGTCTCTGGAATGCTGTGGGCAGAATTTTGAAATGAGCACCCTTCGATTGAGGGCATGCTCAGCCCACCGTGGGCGGCTCTTAACACCACTAGCATGCCCAACTCTCAACAGATGTTGCCCTCCTACATCGGCTTTTTTTGCGATTTCTGAACTCTCAGGAAGCGAGTTAATGAATTTAGTGGGAACCACGGCCTATCTCAAGCGCCCCCCCCCCTTTCAGGTGTCTTTCCTTCCCCTGATTAGTCTGACAACTTCTTGCTAACAAGGAATGGATGGTTGGTCGAAGTGGCCATTCAGAACATATGTATACTCACTGATGCGTCTTCGGACGCTGATTTCAAATCTGCTTTCCATATCTGCTGAACGATTCTCTGAGCAGAGATATGCAGGAGGTTGTTGTACGGAGCACAATTGAGCTTGGTACACAAATGAGACGTGAGTCGTCACACGATGTGCCTCGGTGGCCTAGGGTAGTATGCCGGCTCAAGTATACGAGGTGAGAGGTTCGAATCCTTGATGGACGTGCTCTTTTGCATTGTTTCAGCAGTGCTCTCTGGAAGTTTTTAACACAGCCTAGCATGATCAGGGAACCTTGTCATGCCATGAATAGGGCTTTTCTTGGAAAACTGAACCATTCTCGCCTGTGAACACTTCTAATGATTTATTTTGCTCATATAGTGGGTACAAACAAGTTTTGTGATTCAAGAGCAAATCCAGAACAAAATATTGGAAGCAAAAAAGTTTCTAGCAATGGGAACACCGGACAATTGGTCGAATTAGTCATTTGTAATGAGATGTACACCGGCTGATGCGTCTTTGGACACTGATTTCAAATCTGCCCTCCAAATCTGCTAAACGATTCTCCGAGCAGAATTATGGAGGCTTGTTGAGCAGACCACTGCTCGAGACCACCAATGCTCAGCAAGTATCTAAATGATGGGTGAGCTCATTGCACACGTGCATCAGTGGCGTAGTGAAGAAGCGAGCGGATTCGTTTGTGCAAGGTCGAGGGTTCGAATCCTTCCGTGATTTGTCGTTTTGCATTTTCTCAAAAATGCCTCCTGCACATCCGGAAAGCACTTCTGCGAGGCTAGGAGACCTGATTCTACCAAAAAATTTTATTTCTGATGTGATAGCCATTCTGGAACACTCCTAGTGGGACTCCTGATTGTTGGTTTCGGCGGCATTATTCGTTCCGTCGTGTTGTGAGGCCAAACTGATTCCAGATGGCATGGAAGCCAAAAGTGGATGTCGTGGTTGTTATCAGGACCGTCAGTAACCAACAAGGACTAAGATTTAGCGAAAACCTCCACTGCTCACAGAGATTTGAATCGGCGATAGTGCCAGCAACCTTTAGGAATTGGCTGCCTATGGTTACCCCACTGTATCGAAAATAGGTCGAAATCTCAAATTTGGTTGAAAACTTGTCTCTAGGGCTAATTTGAGCCCCAGAGCACGAATATCACACTCGTTCGGCGTAAAAACGCTTGCCAAGGACGTTGCAGGTTCCTGCACACCCTGCCCCTCCAGAATGCGTACAAGACGTTTTCACGAAATATAACTGCAGTGTTGATTTCCAGGGCACTGAAGCACCTCTAATTTCAGATTCCAGCCAATTTGGGCAATTTGGAGCACCTCATATACATGCTGGAAATGGGTGTGACCTGGTCAAAAATCCTGCATAACTTTGTCCAGGAAATCGTTTAGCAGATATGGAGGGCAGATTTGTAATCAGCGTCCAAGGGCCCATCGGGCAGTATACGTCTCATTTCGAATGGCCACTTCGACCAACCATCCTTTCCTTGTAAGCTTATTCCACTTTTTGCCCATCTCTCGGCTGCTCTGAAAGCGAGTTATGAGTTTTTGTCTGCGGCGCCGCCAACTTTCGGCGCATGCCCCGCCCACTGTAGGCGGGGCTTTGCATGGGTCATGTGTGCTCTTTACATCTTGTCCAATGTCCATCCCCGCCTTGGCCCAACCTCTCCAAGTTGTTCTTCAGGTCGAACCGAACTTTCCGGACGAACAAACAAACAGACGAAGCAAATTATATTTAGCTGGTGATATTCATGCATATCCCTTTGCTATATCCAATCCCTTTGCTTCAGTTATATATAGAAAGCAAAATTATTTGTGGGCACTAGCGTGGTCAGCAAAAAGTACATGCAATTCCGATTAATGCCCGCCGCCCCAACAAAGAACAACTGAGCGGCTCTCCGTCAGAGGGCATCTAGCAAGTGGGCGGTCCAACTGGGCGGGCGTTAGAACTAGAATTTTGGCAGCTAGAGACTGCCCCACTCTCGCGACTTCACAGACCTTCACGACCGGTGAGACAAAAATTTGTAGAACGTTCCAGAGCACTTCAGACATTTCAGAAAAAAGTGGACTGGGTAAGCAAGGTGTCTCCGGTTCAAAAGTGCGAGACAAAGTGAAGCGTGCAGCGAGGTGGGCGGAGCCAAACGCAGAAATCTGTGAAATGGTTCCAGAACAGACTCCAGACAGCGGCAAAAGGCGAGCAAAGATGTGCAGGAGCTCGTTTATTGAAGCGAGACAGACGCGAACATTGTGGTCGGAGCTACGTCGTTGTGGGCGAAATCCAAAAGTTCACGAGTTGGTCGCAGAGCAGTATAGTACAAGTGGATCGAGATCGGCAAGCGGTTAGCGGACGAATTGGGGAGACATCCCGAAAACGGACGGTCTGCACTATGGCGGTGCTTGCTGCAGAATTTCGTGGTTCGGATCTGAATGAGCTTGGAGATCAGGAAAACCGTTCGTGAAGAGAAACATGCAGTGAGAGTTGAGTACGTCTGTGGTGTGTCACAATGGGTGGAGCGTGTTTCCAATCACAAGGTGCCTACCTTCACTGCATGTTAGTGCATAAGCCATACTCTTGAGCACCTGTCGGCACAGAACATTTTATACAAGTCGGTTTGCTGGCTGAGCCGGTGCGACTTCTTCTTTAACATGCTACGCTTTGTCGGTTTTGCTCGACTCCGTCCGTACCTGCTCCCGTATGTTTGAATGTTCAACTTATACCTAGCTTTCTCTCACTTGCGCACTTGATCAACGTTATGACCTTTCAAAGACGGTAGTAGTGTCGAAAATAGCGGGTATGATGTTACTGGTCAAGGAGTGTTGACCATGTGTACAGGTGAAAGAAAAGCCGGATAACTGTTGAGTATCCAAACATGTAAAACAAGGTACGCGGCGAAACCGCGACCGCCCGGCGAAGTTCGGTCATATCACAGGAGACGCGCCGAGCCGACAGGTATGTGTGATACGTGCAGCCGCATCTACCCTAGCGGTTACTTGCAAGATGACTACGGGAAACAAGTTTTGTCAAGCTTGTCCTCATTTGCAGCAGGGAAGAGTCCAACGCTTGCTTCTCTTCCAAGACATTTGCTAAAGAAATAACCGGTTTACAGTTACTACATGAGTGAGTGGAATTATAATTATCCAAGAGCACATGTGGTGTTCTTTTACGAAGAAGTCGAAGCAGAACAGCTCCTCACACTGAGCACAACGAATGGTGAAAAACTGTATAAAATCAGTGTAGTCACAGTGTCCCATCACTTCAGATGGGAAGCACTACTGTACAGGTGCTACAAACTCACCAGGATTTGCGCAAAAGTAACCCGCTACCCACCTGAGATATGATAAGAAATTCCACAATCGAGATGAGCAAAAGTGAAAATAACTAGGAGGAGACGACGGAGAATAGAGTCCCGACATAGAGAAATTGATATCGTGAACTATTACGAACGCGCTTGCACATCGACTTGAGTGTAGCATCTGGCGCTATACTGAGAACATTTCACGCTTTCCAGATGGCAAAGCCGATTAAGTGAACTCGTGGTCTTTAGAGAAGGTCCACGAATCTACTATCAGTGACTGGAACGACCCTGAAGAGACAGCGCAAGACCTTACTCAGTCCAGCGGGTGCTGCACACTCTTAAAAGTTTTACCCACACGAACAACCAATCTGAAAGATTGAAAATGTTTCCAAAGTGAGGAACACCCCATTATGTTCCTGTCAAAATGTCAACATGAAGCGACTAAACTAATTCCACATCGATGTGAAAGAGACCTGAAAGGGCATACTATGTGCTCTTGGAATTTTGTAATTCGACTCATTCATGTACCTACTGCGAAAAGCGGATATTTCTATAGTAAATGTCTTGAAAGAGAAGCACAGCTACCGGCATTTGACTCTTTCCTGCTGCAAATGAGGGCAAGCTTGACAAAATAACAAAATAGAAATACTTTGTCGACTCACAGAAGACGTTCCGAAAAAATGCAAAAGTGCGATCTCGTTAGCGTCCCGATACATCGATATGCAATAGCTTATTCCCACATTCTACTCAATATTCGAAATTGCTTCGTCAATTTAGACGCTGTAGCGCCGAAGTTTTGCCGCATATGTTCTCACTCGCCGCAGCGTCAAACTGCTTCAGCTATCCCTGACCCTGGAGCATCACACTTGCACATGCACAGCCGCATGCGCAAATGGGACGCTTCAAGTGCTTATTGAGTCGCACACCAACTACTGAAAGCCTTATACTTAAAGGTACGGTCCGCGATGGGTATAGAAGTTGAAAATATGGCATCGGGAGGGTAGTGTGGCCAGCGACGAACAACCTTGTACCGGTTTTGCGGCAAAAAATTGTAAGGGAGGGGCGCTATAGCGCAATATAGGTTCAGTGACGCCTCCTTTTTTTCCAGTGACTCCGCCTCCAGACTCCGCCCTCAAGGCCCTTTCAGTGAAAACGAAGCTGCAGGACGAAAAAGCATGAAAATCGTCACTTGTACGGTCGTAGAGATCTTATCGGGGAATCAGCTGTGCGGATGAGGAGATAGTGGTGAAGATGGAGTTAATAATTGGGCACGTACAAAGTGCAATCTGGAATGGGGTTCTGCTTACGGCAGTTTTTGTTTTTCACTATCGAGTTAGTCACAACCTTTTCGTCTATATGCGAACTCCTAATCCACTATCTGTGGTGGCAGAATGATCGCGGGTTGTGCCTTTAAGTTGTATCGGTCGCAGTATTTATTTAAATGGTGCCGCAATTTTCCCCACGAACTGCTGTCTGCCACTACCACTTCTTATGAATGTCAGCTACGCGCGCGTAGTATCGTATTAGTACATCCCCTATATTTCTTGTTCGGTCCAAATTCTCACTGCTGCTATGACGCGCTTCGAATTTCGTGACACATACAATACATGGCAAACTGCTGTACATAGCGGGACGGATTCTTAGAAATTAACTTAGACAAAAGAAATGCTAAACAGAGAGGCTGCGACTGTAAACACGCATATGGCACTATTTTCGTCCAGACACATCAAATGAAAGGATACTTCACATCAGTGACGACACCTTCAAACAGCGAGCATTTTCGAGCACAGAATCTGAACAATCTCAACCTTTCCCCCAATCGTAAATGCATTCAGGATCCGAGCGACACAAAGGAGCAAATCCTATGCTTACGGACGATTTCTATAAAATTCAAGAAGGTCCCGGTATCGAAAACGTTACCCTCGATCCACTTGTCAACATTCATGAAATTATCTTCCGTCCTTTAGAAAAAGTGGTGAGTTGTTTGAGAGTCCCGAGCTGAAAGTTGATAGTTGGAGACTCCATTATAGTGAAGTTTTTTTAAGCCAAATTTGTTTGATAAATAGTGGTATTAATGAGTACTGCATGCGCAATCATCATTGACCACTTGTTGCCAACTACCAAGCGAGGAGCAGCTGCCTCGCTTCCAAAAGCTTTCGAGCACTAATCCAGCACTGATTTTCACCACTCATATTTCTTTTGCCAGTTGCTAGTTTAGTAGTTTTCAATCGTCATTCCCGCGCTCATAACCACTCATTGTCAGCTGTCAGTGCCTCGTTTCAAGAGCACCATTACTATTGGTCTGGCACGGGATAAATGTGAGCAGCGCACGTTCCTCCTATGACGATGTCCGCACGCCGGACCCTACCAAAGCACTAACCGTGCCTTGCAAAAACTACAAAAAAAGGTGACCATGCCAGCGTCAGGTTCTGGAGAGGTTGTTGAAGCGTGAGACGCAGGAATATACGAGTTCTATGCCTTCCGGAAACGCGCTGGAAAGGGACGAAGGCCCGCGAAATTGGAGAAGGGGTCAAACTCTTCTACGATGGAGGATGGAGGAGGCACCAAAGTGAAAGGTGTAGAGGTGACAGACTTATCCTTTTAACTATTTGAATTCCGGTTTCATAAATTTAACCAGCTGAGCAATCCTCGCTACACTTGCGATACAAAGCGCCCCCGGTGCTAGATATTAGATGTTTGAGAGAGCACGTATGGCGAAAATTTTCAAAGTGGAGAGCGCGGCGAAGAGGTGTTAAACATAGCTCACAGTGCACACATTTCCCGAAATCGGTTGTCCAAGTCGTCCAAGGCTCCCATCCTCAGGATTCCTCTGTGTCATGTGCCATCACAGTTGAACGAGAAATTAGAAAAATTGATCTTCACATTGGCTAGCGTACAGACGTCACGGTACCGCTGAAGCTAGTATTGATGCAACTGCGCTTCTTGAAGATGTTCTTAACATGCTGCATTTCAGACAGAGAGAGACAGAGAGACAGAGAGAGAGAGAGAGAGAGAGAGACACCTATCTATTCTTTTTTTGTTCTATGGGCATCAAAAAAATCGTATCACACCATGCACCCACGATTCATTTGGAAAGGGCAAAGAGACATCTGGGTCATGGCATGCACCCAGGTATAGTATATTGAAAAGGACAAAAAGCACGCTAAGGCTAGGAAGCGCTTAGACTTTGCTATGACGCGTGCCGCTACACTCGCTAGCCATTGGTTAGGATACAGTGAACGGGAACAGTAACACTGGTACTGGTCAGTGACAGAAAGTCAAAACAGTTGGTAGGAGCCGATAATATGTAGGCTTATAGGCTGATGTGGTCCTACAGCTTCACATCCACGTATAATATGACATAGAAAAAGTCAAATAATATCGCGCATAACTTCTATTTGCACGCTGGCTTTTCCACAGCACTCATTCGGAATATGGTAACCCTCGGTGCATACAAACATCTATAATCTAGTTCGCTTCGGACTGCTGGGCGTGTCAGGCGTGTCGTGAATGAGAGTGTCACACCGTCAAAGCCGTTCTCTGCCTTCTTGTTGAAGCGCGCATGCGACAACCAGTGGTAGAAAACGAGTAATACGAACGATATGATACAGTCTTATCACTTGCTCGCTTTGAACAATTGGTGAAGAACGGGTTTGGCACCGCGCCAAACACATCCCGCCTGACTACCGCGCCCAACCCGTCCGCAGCAAACTACACAATACAAACTTCGCGAACACGTACAACTGCAGGTGATTAGCTAATGCCGCTACGCATTATTTAGCTGCGATGAATCATAACAAAATGAAAAGGGAAAAGCAAAAGTATTGGAGAGAACGGTGCAGTTCGCACAAAAAAGTTGCAATGCCGTTTGGACTCCACGCAGTTTTGGCACCGAGCTCATCCTAAAGTGCAAAGGTCACCAAATTCGCTAAAAACTTGTATATAGGGGTAATTCAACATCCTGATTACGAGTATGACACTCATTCTTGGCGCTGGCGCCAAGAGAGGACACTACGATTACCTCCTGGGCTCAGCCTTAGCAGAGCGCAGGTAACCGTAGTGTCATCCATTAGCGCCAGCGCCAAAAATGAATGTCATATTCGTGATCAGGATGTTGAATTACCCCTATATACAAGTTTTTAGCGGATTTGGTGATCTTGCCACTTTTAAAATGAGCTCGGTGCCAAAATTGCCTGGAGTCTAAACGGCACTAGCCGGCCGCGTTCATAGCTTGCGATAGCGACGAAATACAGAATTGATGAATATGACCAGATACGTATCGATTTTTCCAGTACTGCATTTCTTCAGATCGATATGTATCCAATGCTTTTGTGAACTCTGCATTTGTGCAGTTGTGCATTGCTGCATTTCGTCACTGTCGCAAGCTATGAACGCGACCTTGGACGCATTTATAGTTTGCGATGCTGGAAGGTCCCACAGTCCCACGGGAAGTAAATGGTAGCGATAGGAACATAAGAATCGATAGCGAGCAGGAGTCGCTGCTCCTTCAGTTGAGCGGAGCAACGCAGATCAACAGATCCCCTCACAGCTTCCTCTTGTGGTACAACCCCCCTCCCGGCACTGCTGAACTATTCCTACTTAAAAAGCTCAAAAATTTTTTTGCTGAAACTCTGACTATAGATGTTATACGATGTCCTAATCATGATTATGGCATTCATTTTTGGCGCTGGCGCCATTTGGAGCCAATAGGCGCTTACATGGCGCCATGGCGTCTTTCCCCAAAATCGATAAAAACTTGCGTAATGAGGTTGTATGATGCCCTGATCACTTCTCGACACAGCGCCATTTAGCCTTCTGCTAACAATAAGGCCGAATCTGGGAGAAGGAGTGATTCTTCTCAGGCCAGGCTCAGCCTCAGCAGAGCGCAGATGATCATAGTGTCCTACATTAGCGCCGGCGCCAGGAATAAATGTCATATTCGTAATCAGGATGTCAAATAACCCCCGTATATAAGTTTTCATCGATTTGGTGATTTAGGGTGTTTTGGCGCCGGCGCCAGGCGGTTTTGGCCAAATGGTTTTGGCGAATGTGATATTCATGTTCAGGAGGCCCAACTACCCTCCAGACAAATTTTCAGCGAATTTGGCGCGGGCGCCACTGGCGCGACACCTGACAGCTTCGGGTTAAGCGGATGTGATATTCGTGTTCAGGAGGTCGAACTATTCAGTGAGCCAATTTTCAGCGAAACCTGCCTTCTTAGAAAAGAGTCGGTGAAAAACCGGCCGAATTTTGGAAAATTAAGTTAGGAATAGTTCAATAGTGCCCATTTATCAAATGCAGATACGCCTCGTTCAAGGGGATCCCAACCTACGACGCGCCGTGATTTGGCAACTAGGCGAGGCAAACTGATGTACTCAAACTGTTCGTCGTGAGACTATGCTGAGATGCCGAACCAAGAACTCAAGAAAATGGAAATGAGCAAGGAAAACTAGAATAAGTAGACAATGCCTCTTGTGCAAAATCGGAATGCCTTATAGTAACAAAGATGCACATTAGTGCGGTACTGCGAGACTGCTAACACCTTGTTCACACTGCAGCTGATGGATTGCTTGCCGACATGTGAAAAAAACTCAACAAGATGGAATCACACTGATAATAATCAATAAATCTTGGTGCTGTAGTTATTGGAGGGCACGCCGCAGCAGGACCAGCGTGCACTCTCTAATCGCCTACGCACTCCACGCGAGACAGTGTGCCGAAAGGCTTTCAAAGGGGCATGTGGACGTGAACCTGGAGCAATTTTGGCCCTACTCCGATACTATGGGATATTTAGTTGCAGAAGATGTCATTTCAAACCCGGACAAGCGTTTGGCATCGCCTGAGAAACTCGAATCTTTTGCTGCAGTTTTGTCCAGGATATATTTGGCGTCCCGATCAGAAATATTCAAGTGGAGATGTGGTGCCAAAAATGGCGCCGGCGCCAAAAATGAATTTTATATAGTTCGGACGCCAAATCACTTTAGAATGCAGGTTTATATCAATTTTTGCCGGAAAGATGATTGCGTCACACGACGTAGTCGCTAAGAACGATGTCTTATTCGTGACCATCGTACTGAACAACTCCTATGGGAGAAGTTCAGTACACTAGTCACGAAAAGTTAAGCAAAAACTTCGAGATCCTGGGGGAGGGGGGTTAAAGTTGAGTGCCAAACAGTTTCAATGTAAAGAGTAACACTCACTCGGTTCCGAAAAGGGTGCTATCGCAGTTCGTGGCAGCCATGGTTATGTACCCTACTCCGCTGCGGATAAAGGGACAATGGTTGATAGAAAGCAAGTGATACGAAAGACATGGTATT
>MU912580.1:76440-97695 GCA_036418165.1 Cooperia oncophora
GTCGTTTACTTCTGAATGTTACTTGGCCTGTAGAAAAAGGTTTAATTGCTAGGCATAGTGCAATGCGAACCACACCCAGGGAGAATGGGTGTGCCCAAACGGAGGGAGCAATGCCGTTATGTGAAACATTATACGAAACGGGAAATCGGTCTCATTCCGCTATGAGGGAGCATCTGTGAACTTACCAGAATATGATGGCTTATTCTAAGAGTCCGAAAAACTCCTTCGGAGATTACGAAATGTGCATTTTCCTGGTGCAAACCAGGGTACAAGCATCGGGAAACGGGTTGAATATATCGATGTGAGTACGACCCCCTTTGAGCTTCGCCTTTCGATGCGCCCCCTCAATGGCCGACTCACCCAGCATCTTACCAAATTTTCGCCGTCCAGGAAAGAAGGAGGGAGGGTGGAATAGCACTTTTGGCCAGGCCAGCGATTAGGGGAAAAGTCTGTGGTGGTCAAGGACGACCAGAGAATGTCGTACGTCTGAGTTACCTTGCGAGGCGGGTCGTATTTGCCTTTGTGATGAGTGAATCCGTTTGTTGACTTTTCACGGTTTTTTTTTTCGTTTCGGGTGCGCTATATCCAGGGAAAATGTAGGGAATTGGCAGAATTCAGAGAAATTGTAAGAAGGATGGGAAAGAACAGGGGAGGAAATTGAGGGTGGTCGTACCTTGCAAAACGTTTCGGCAATGGCAGGAACGCACCCCGAATACGACCTCCCCTGATTGGTTCCGCACAACGATGTTGCACCTCACTGCATGCGGATTTATACATTTTACTGCAATACCCCGGACCAGCAGAGCACCTAGGACATTACGATATCACAAACTACCCCAAGCGAAGAACAACCGGGGTCCGGCCCGGGTGACAGGAACATACGGCGTTGTAATTTTTGGCAACTGTTCGGCTCAGAGGGGGCATATTTGTGTAATGCTATTTCTTTTGTTCGCACATGTTAAATGCAAGCAGGAATGCTCGTGTGGGAATGGTGCTAGTGGAGAGTGAAACACCTTGATCACAGTAATGTACAGGTATGTATCCACAAGGGGGCGTGTATAAATCTAGCTGAGTAACATTTGCTGGTTCCATCAAGCAGAACTGAGCCAAATTTTTTTTTTGCTAAATACGACCCCTTTCACAGTCCAGAAATAATGGTTTTCGACAGGCAACTCCTGCTCGGGGAGTATATAACGCGCATTAAACAAGAGTATCATTATGCGGAAATTGTTGGGACTCTATACAACCCCCACTCCTGGGTGGCCAAGTATGACCCCGGCGGAATTTTACACAACAATCATACGCCCAGATAATTGCCACCGCTGCCTCACGAAGCAGTTTTTGGCCTAAAGGCATTGGTTTATCAATTCTTGAGCTCCCAGACCCCCGCAAAAATACTCAACGTCTGGCTCACAATGCTTTTTCTGCACTTCTTGTACTGAATTCCACCGAATACGAAACAATCCGAGAAATAGTGAATGCTTCTGCAACTGGTACCATTTCTTAGCACTACAAGTCCAATTATACGAAATCAGGCGCCGTTCGGCTTGGGAGGGGTTTTTTGCACTTTCGCTACCTCCTTTTACTAGTGCCCGTTAACCTACACATGTCGACTTGATGAAACCTGTAGACTCCTGTCAAGTGTAAAGCGAAAGTCTTGCTATCGCATAGCTTCGCAGGAATTTGCAAGCCACCAGGGCATCGGCAGTGAAAGATGGGAACTTGCAAAATGCCCCTACTAATTCGAGCTGCTCCTAGAATTTCTCCGAGTGACTATTTACAAAATACCCTCCCGTCTAATGAACTTGCTGCCGAAAACTCATAAAAATCGGCCAGATGTTGACCAGATCCCTCTCACTATTTACTGAGTGACGTTCAAGACATTTACGAAGTGAAAGGGCTAGGGGAACAGTTCAAAATAAAAGCTTCTCTGAGGCACAAAAAGGGAGGCTCTCGATCCCTCAGTTGCGTGTGCTATGTGGTCCTGCAGCTCTTTTATTTCACGACAAAGATCCAGACTTGCCCCCCATCCCTCTCGAAACATGTTATTTTCTTTTAAAGCGCTACTAAGTAATCAATAATCAAGTGCAAAAGTCATATTTGAAACAGATGTGCGAGGTTGAGCACGACAAACAGCAAAGACTACGTGCTCATCAGCAACGGCCAATTATTACAGCTCAATGACGACGGGGGCAGAGCTTGATCAGTGGAGCGCGACCGACCACCACTTGGAGCGCGACACTTCGACGAGTGGCCCTCCTTGGTAGCTTCTTCTCTTCTGCATCACACCCGATCAATAAGCGACTTTTTCTTTCCCACTTAGGAAATGCTTAAGATATGACGTCCTTGAACAAACTCAGTTACTCTTGGTTTTATTGCTTTCATGGCTTCTACATTTGACGTATGATGAGCCGCTATAAACAATTAGTATCTGTTGGTCCAGTCTTTAAGGCTAGCTTGTAACATACAGAACCCTCTCTGGAGGTAATTCATTATTTTCTCAAAAAGGGCTATAAATTGCTTAGTTACGTACTTGAAGTTACAATTAATTCAAGTGGTGAGGCCACAATTGAATCCATTTGGCAGCAATAATTTGATGTTTCGCTAGGTCGTCAATACCCTCTGCCCTCGTCCAGTTAGTTCAGTATCTGTATCTTCAGCTTGTTTTGGTCCCTCTGGGCCAATGTCAATTCACGTCCAACCCGTTTAACGCGCTGAAGACAATCGCGTTTTGCGCGGGAAAGCGCCACGTGGGACAATGGTGTGCTTTCGTATGCGTCCGCCCTGAGCCATCGGTGGCTCATATTGTCCCTCGTGAACCACTTTTTCCGCTATGTCAAATTTCGCAAAATGATAAGAGAAATCGTGTAGAAACTGCTATTTCAACCATCTTTGACCCTATTGGATGCCATCTCATGCCCCGCCCTTGCGATCACGCCCACTTTTTAGCGCGATCGTAATTTCCAAAATGTATGCCATAACTTCCGTTTCTAAGAATACTTGGAATTTCTGCTTTTCATAGCATTACTAATGATCATTGCCCCGCCCACGGCCGCTCAGTTTAAACACTTTTTATGTTTAATTTTGATACCCTTATCTTCAACGTTGAACGCTTTAACACACTCTTCCACATATTGCTCCAACAAACATTGCACAAAGATGCATAAGGCTCCGCACACTTAGCTCCGCCCACTTTAGATCGATTTTCGCGATTTCTAGCAATATTTTATTATCACTATTTATCCATATTTTATTTCCACTATCCATATTTTATCACTTGTTCGCCATCTCAAGATCACCAGACGGCGTATACTGAGAAGGAATGATACATTCGTGACAAGGATGTCAAATAACCTAGGTGTAGAGGTTTCTATCAAATTCGGTGTCAAAAAGACTGCTAGCGCCAAAGTGGCGCCGAACATCTTTCTGGCTCATCCTTGTTGGAAGCTCACCTTCCACAGGTTACTCGAAAGCAAGAAAAAGATCGATTGAGACTGCCGGCAATAACCCAAAAAGTGATGGAGAAAGTCATGAGCCACCGGTGGCTCAGATTGTCCCACGTGGCCACTCAGTTTAATCTCGTTAATTCTTACGTCATTTGCTCCAATACACTGGAGACGTTGTGGTGCAATAGTTCGTCAAGTTACGGTAGGCCCCAATTTGCACGTGGAGTTTTAAAGCACGTAGTAGTTGCTTTCGTCATTTTTTAAGGTTTTTTAGTGGCCATTGTCTTTGGAATAGTCCAGACTGCATTTAGTATTAGAACTTTTCAGAAAGTCACAGCAAGCCTAAGTGTTGAGGATCGTTGCTCATGATTAGGGGGAAAGGAACGCTGGGGAAATGGGCCATTTCCCCACCCCTTTAGCTCCTTCTCCCTCGGCTAAAGAAAACGAGAGTACTCCGTATACTGACATGGAGGCTTCTTATGTTTTCATCATGTCTTTATACAGCACAATCTTGGTATTCTTTTCCACTAATGGAACCTCTGCCCATTTTTCAGAAGCTAGCAGTAATGCCTGTGATTTGAAAAAGCCCACGAACGAGTTCATTTCGTATCCTCTCACTTTGCGTTGATTGTTCTGTCTTCCGTTGGAGCATGCCGCTCCTGATTTTCGCAAGACTTTGTTACCTCATTGACAAGCTTTCCTTCAGAGGCGTTAGCGAATCCAGTAGCTGCCGATTTGGCACTGAATGGGGTGGGCTAAACTCCGGCAGCCAGCCGAAGGTCTGCCATTTTTCACCCGAGAATCGAAGCCAACCCGACTTGGATTAGTGAGAGTACGTTGCTCTTTTTTATTGCCTAAAAATCTTTTTGTAAAGTCTTTTGTTTTCTTCATGATATTTATTATTCTGTTTTGTGTGCCTTGTCATTTTGAGTTTAACCTGGGAAGGTTTTTTTGATCAAGTTTTCTTGACAGCTCTTTTGAAAAGCGGTTTTGTCATGATTCTCGAGGCGGCTGGCCTAGAGGGGAAGGGCATCTGCATTTTCACTGCTTCCCATTGTCGTGTCAAGCTGTAAAGTAGAAATTTGTGGACTGTTGTGAATCCATGAAGTGCTTTCCAGTCTTCGTAGGAACTGATTGTCAACTCTTGTAAATTGTTGTAAACTAATGAGTGTGATAAAGGGAAGCAGCGAAGGTGCAAAATCCCCTCCTCTAGCTGGTCTTCAGCTGAGTCTCTTCCTTAGCGAATAGCTTCGGAAAATAATAGAAAACGCTTATCGATGAATGACCTTTTGCATTTTTGAGGTTTCTCTCTCTGCCTGAGTTCGTAAGCGTTTTTATCGCGTCATTTGGCTCAGCCTCTGAGAGGGGAAAAGTGTTAACAGAAAAGAGGGAAGGAAGGGATGCAGGAGGAAAGGAGGTTACGCCGTTTTTGAATACATTGAGATCCAATCTTGCTTCCATTTGAAAGCTAAACCACTGAATTACAGAGAGAAAATCATGATGATGTAACATTTGGGTTTTGAAACAGTATTTCTAATAATTAAACCTTCCTGATTTCGACCACTGTGGGATCCTCTTTCCTTCATTTGATCCTGTACTGGTCATTCGGAGATTTTTCGAATACAGGGATAAAGTGTTAAAGTCAACCAGCGTTGATCGTTCGCGTTTCTGGGATGGCCATGCATTCCGCTTCCGTACAGAATCATAGTGGCCCATTGAATGCGGTGTGGCCTATAAAATGACTTGCTGAGACTAGTCAGTGTTTCATCCCAGCAGACAAATGTTTTGGGTACTGATTACCGTTCGGCCAT
The DNA here is from genome assembly GCA_036418165.1 of Cooperia oncophora. Lineage (NCBI taxonomy): Eukaryota > Metazoa > Nematoda > Chromadorea > Rhabditida > Trichostrongylidae > Cooperia > Cooperia oncophora. The sequence continues at coordinate 81,698 of MU912580.1, forward strand.
GAAAGGTATACGGATTCTGAGATATGGCGATATAGCTATATACAAAAGTCATCTTTTCTGCATACCACCGCTATCTTCAATTCTTATTTTTTGCATGACTATTAGGTACAGCACGTCCTAATGGATGAACTTCAAGTTAATAAATAAATAAAATATTGAAGGGAACGATGGAGGTCATATGATGGGGGCTATTTTGGCATCATAGAAGTACTGTTGTTTTTCTTTGCTAAAAATATCCTATTCCTCTCGTCATTTTTCCAGTTATGGCGTTCATTTCCTCGTTTGAAAAGAACCGTGATAGGAATAGTACTGCTGTCATTGACATGCGCCTTCACATTCATTATTGCATCGCCTTTCATCCAGAAAACGCGATGTCGCATCGGGAACGAGGCGCGCTGGAAACGATTATCCAGGTGACTTCTTTTTCTCACGTATCTTTAGCAAAGACAGACGACTATCTTACATAAGCTAAATGCGGTATTCTTTCCACCAATTCTAGTTAAATGTTCCACCACTCACATTTTTTTTAGTGCACAGGCATTTCTACTTCATTTATTCAGGTTGTCGGTCCAACATCTTTCCGGGCTTGACCTCTGCCTGAACTACGGGACAAAATCGATCAACATTCCATATGTTACAGCTAGTTTTTACATGATGCTGCCTTTAAGAGAATTAGTATACACAGTCTTATTTACTTTATGTCTTTGTCTTTTTTTTTGCTCGTAGTCGGTTTTTGCTGCCTTTTTGCTCTACCCTGATTTCTGCTACACTATTTAAGCTACAACGATGCGATTCGCATTTTCCCAAGTTCTGGCTGTTACTCTTGGGCATTTTGGGGGTTGGTGGGGGGGAGGAACATTCGGCGTGATGACCAGGAATTGCATTAATTTAGATGTAACAGTAATTTTGGCGTAAACACCATTTGACCCAACAGCGTTTTTCTTTCATGTTCGTTATGAACGCGTGAACAGGGATCACTTTGTACTTTGTTTCAAAAAATCACACGAGTTATCAGCACGATTTTTTTTTTTTCCTCATTGTTACGAAGTCCAATGGTTCAAATGTGGGGGGTGATAAACAGGATCGCCGGATTGATGTCGTGGGCGATGTGGCCATCGGATTAATTCCGGTGCTTGAATCACTATCTAGGAGTACTTCCATAGCAGAACAAGCTTAAGCGGTGATAGGTTTTGACTCTTTCGAGTTGTCACAGTGGAAAAGTGCAGGAATAATCTAGGCCTTATACTGATTGGCGTAATGCAGTAAGTACAGTCTTGTAGGTTGAAACTAAAGCCCTGCCCCCCCCCCTAACACGCCGCGGACGCCGCGCTAATCCGTTTACAACCAATTGTTGTCGCTTGACCTCTTCAACTATTTGCGAAGAACGGGCTGGCGCCGCTCCAAACCAACTGCCACTGGCACGCCCCAGCATTCGCAGTGAACAAGACTGTATCAGGCACGTCGGCGGGATCGGCAACGGTGCTTAACCGCTCCCTACTCAGAGAAGCAAGTTTTTGCTTTTACTCAACCCTCACTAGCTGTTTCTTCACATATCACCCGTACCGGTTTTTGCTTTGAATTGTACTGCGTGATAAAACGGTGTCTCATTACGAAGGTCTTGCTAATCGTCAATGAAGAATCCGGCGATGACGTAGGTCTATTTGAAACTTTTGAATTGCTCCAAACACGTCTAGACTCCCCAGCTAATTAGAAATTTTGGAAGCTTTTGTAATTAATACGAAGGTATTTTATTTCGTTTTATTTTTATCTTTTTGGCTCAATGGACACATTGTTAAGGTCCTACTAATGCACGACAACGAGCTGTCGTGGACGCCTTCAAACATGCTTGGAAAGGATATCGTGAACGCGCTTGGGGAAAAGATCAACTGAAACCGATCAGCGGTGGCTATTCGACTTGGTTCGATACTGGTTTAACTATTGTAGACTCACTTGATACAGCTATTATAATGGGGCTCAAAAAAGGTACGATTGTGGCCTTCTAGTACTGATTTTAATGCATGTGGCCTTCTAGTACTGATTTTAATGCATAGATTCAGTCATTTTCAGAAGTAGCACAGGCGACAGAATGGATACGTGATTCACTTACCTTCGAGAAAGACCGCTATGTAAATCTGTTTGAAACGACAATTCGAACATTAGGAGGCCTCTTGAGCGCATATCACCTCACCGGTGACAGGGTTCGTTTCCTACCAAATTTTTTCGAGTATATAACTCAGAGTGGTTGTATTGATTACAATTCAGATGTTCGTTTCGAAAGCAGAGGATCTGGCCGGTCGACTGATGGGTGCATTTACAAATTCAAAATCTGCTATACCTTTGAGTGATGTCAACCTAAAGACAAGGTGTGTAAGAAATTCCCAAGTTGGTATCATGTATTCTTTTCCTCTAGAGCCATCGCTCACTTCAGAATTCTGATAAAAAAGCTTGAATTCTTTTCAAATTACGCAGCGTTCATACTCTGCGATTTGGCGTTTTGGAAAATCGCGTTTTTAGCGGATCGGCGTTTTTGGGCGCCGATCGATCGAAAGAAAAGCGTAAGTCGATCGACCTACTCTTTTCTTTCCGTTCCAGACGCCAGCTCGCTCAAAATGTTGATTCTTCCAAAAAGGGGTCGCAAAGACGCAGCCTTACGAAATACTGCATGGGTTCTCTCTGCTTTACTCGAGAGTTGATTCACGAGGCTTTGTAAGCATTGTAATCCTTTTTACTCTCAGTATTTGATGTAATATCTCAAGTGGAGTTTTAAGCAAAGCGAAGTCGCCACCATGGAGTAGCGAGTCGTCTTTATCTGAAGTGACTTCTCTACAACTTGAATTCCGTGATCTATCTCGAGTAACAGGAAAAAGGATCTATGAGGTTGGCTTTTGATGGGTTGTTATATTCCTGCAGTTCTCTGTTACCTGAAACCGTTACGTTATGGAATTCTTTCAGGAAATCTCTTTCAAAACCTCGAAGCATATTCACGATATCGGCTGTAGCGATCATGGTGGCCTTTGTGAAATGTTTTTAAACGCAAATACGGGACAGTTCCGAAGTAATTATTCCACCATAAAGTTTTAATCGTTCTAGGCTTTCACAAAGGTCATGAAAAAAGTCTGAAATAACTTTCAGCCGGGTCAACAATCACATTCGGGGCACGAGCTGACAGCTACTATGAATATCTTTTCAAGCAATGGCTGCAAACTGGCAAGACTATTGACTGGTGAGCTGTTGATGTATTTTGGTTTCATCCTTGTTTCTTTGATTCTCCGGCTTCTCCGCGCTTAGTAATATTATTATTCATTTCAATCCAGATTGTTCGCTTGGTGTTAAAAAAAACTTCGGCACCGCTCACTCTTTAGCGCTCACCTTTCGAGGTTGAAGCCATGTTTTTACCATCATTTGTCGACGAACATTGAGCCTGGTATTCGTCCCAGACGTAACTTGATATCCTGAACATGAATTTTACATCCGTTTGACATGAAAACACCTAGTCGTGGCCGGATAGATTTTACTGGATATTTGCTCGGGCATAATTCCATTTCTTAAACATAGATATTGTATGCACTCAGTGAATGAGCCTTGCACTCAAAAGCAGCTCAAATGGCTAAATTTGTTGAAAAATTGCTCAAAAATGCTTTCATCTTCAGAATACGGATATCATATAAGTTGGATGCGGAAGCTTTTGAAAGTTCCGAGAACGATGTGTTGTCTGCCCTTAAATAGATCTCCGTTCAAGGCGCATCGGGAGCGATCACCTTTTCTGAGTCATGCGGAAATGTGGCATATGAAATAGGTTGTGATATTGACATTTAGACGGTCATACAGATTTGACCGAAAAGCACAAAATATTGCCAAAATACTTTTTTGATTTGACAGAAGCCATACTTTTCCAGAAGTGGGGGTTTTGGTGAAGCAACAGCTTTTAGCACAGTCATTTTCAGGTTGTTCGATGACTACAAAACAGCAATGGAATCCATGAAGTCGAAATTGTATAGGTACTCGGAGCCAAACCACTTAGGTTTTGTTGGCGAATTGCTGCAAGGGAACTCTTTTTCTCCAAAAATGGTCAGCATTTGGCGTAGAAAATAACAACTAAAATGAGCAGTCCTGCAAATAAATGCTGCTATGATTTAGGACCACTTAGTATGCTTTCTTGCTGGAACACTAGCTTTAGGCAGCCGGAACGGTGCACCTGAAGAACATATGAAGTTAGCACAGGTTAGTTTGATTTCGTTTTGATTGCCTTGATTACAAATACAATTTATTGAGGGCGGTTCCCACTTGTTTTTTTTCTTCAATCGCGAAGCTGACTATGCATGATACGTGAATGTTTATAATCGGATCTTCTCGGCAGAGCGTGTCAGGCAATGTACAAAAACCCAACTGGTCTTGGACCGGAAATTGCTTATTTCAATATGGTGCCCGGTCTCAAAGAAGACCTCAGCATTAAGGTAAGTCTCCATCTTGATGAATGTTGCTTTGTGGAGACGGTCAAGACAATCGTAATTTGCCGCTCCATCGCGCGCGGCGATGGGCGCAGCGCTTCTCTCAACTACTGCTCACGCCTGAAACGCCTGGACTTCATGTGGCAATGTTTAACGACGTCAGAGAACTGTTGCCTGGTTTTTGTTATGGCGCGATTTGTCGCCTCTTTTTTTAGCTCAACCTAGAATAGACGCATTTACGCTGCGCGCTCATCAGCGCGGCGAGTTACGATGGTCTTGTCACATGACAGCTTTTTCGTTTTTATAAGTTCAACTTACCCATTCAGCCCCTTGATGCACACTCGCTGTTGAGGCCTGAGGCGATTGAAGCTTGGTTCTACCTTTATAGGTTCACGGGTTAGTTCAATTACTTCGGTCATTTTTAAACTCCAGGCTGATGCTTGACTTACAGGTGATAAAACTTATCAGAATTGGGGATGGGAAGCTTTTCAAGCGATCGAGAAGTACGCACGAGTGAAAAATGGATACTCATCGGTGAAGAGCGTCAAAAGGATACCAGTAACGCACAGGTTCTACCACCATTGAGTTTTTGAAGTCATGAGATGTATTTAATATGTAAGATACATTTTCAGTGACCTCATGGAGTCCTTTTTCCTAGCGGAAACTCTAAAATATCTCTACCTCTTATTTGCTGATGATCAGAAAACTTTGTTCCCGCTAGACAAGTGGGTGTTCAACACTGAAGCGCATCCACTACCGGTCTACTCTAACTGAGGCCTTTCACGAGAATCGATATTGACCGTGATTTTTACCTAAGTCTTGAAGGTACTGTATTATATTTCCCACAGAATTCTATGAGATTGATCCACTATTGTCATTCATTTGATGGAGAGCCCCTATCTGTTGTTTCTGTTGTGATTCTTTTCTCAAGGCAGTGGGCATGATAGCTTGGGTCGGGCGATCTGCCAACGTCATTGGTGGGAAGGTCGAGTGGGGTGTGGCAAAATGCCTGTCTCGCAGCCCTTCCACCAATGACGTTGGCAGCAACCACTCGCCCCAGTCATCGCGCCCACTGCCTTTTATGCGTTCTAAAATTTAGTTTAAAATGTGAAAATCTTCCGAGTTCGCCGCATGTGTACCGGTTGAAGTGGCAAAGACAAGTCTTTGGTATCCCGGAATTTCATGGCATTAGTTCTGTTTTATCACTTGACGTTGCCTTCGAGAAAGATTTAGAAGTCTTTCGATTTCATGGATTAAGTCTCAGTACGATTGGAAAGATGACAGGGTCGGTATTTTCTCATTTCATCGAAGCCTTCGGTTTATTCCTCAACATCGTTCCTTTTTGCTGGCCAAATCGTCTCTTTGTTTCCTATTTCTTTTGAAACCTTCGCGTTTGTTTATATAGAAGACGGTTCCTAGATTCAAAAGTTACACCCGCGTCTCCTCTAAAACCAGGGCGCCTCGTACGAGGGATGCGACGGGGATCGCAGATTTTTGGGGAGAGAGAATGGGTAAAGTTTTTTTGACGTTTTTCCGTTTTGCTATATGCCCCTGGAGCCTTCGGGTAACTCCCCTCACGAAAGCACATGCCCTCGCTAAAACTTAGGTCCTTCCCCAAGTTTCTCGAGTGTCCGAGCAATGCTGTCTTAGATAAAGAGGAAGGACAACGAGGGGACGATGTTGTATTTTTCTGTTTGTTTTCTAGGTTTCTGGTTGAAGTCTAGTCGATTTTATTTCATTGCATGTGCAGAAATCTATGGAAAACAACTAATATTTCATTGAATGAGTCGAACTGGTAGCGATTTCTATTTGCCTTATGAAGGTGAGATCACTGCTGTATTACCATGGCATCCATTGTTCATTGAGGACCTTAATTATTGTTTTTTTTTTTCAATTCTGACGGTGTAGGGCGCTGCTATAGTTGTATTGCACGGTTGAATGAGCTGCGTGTTGCTTGAAACATTCCATTCAATGTTTACTTGTGTGTAATTTGTAGCTGTTGCGGTTATGTAGCTTTTCGAGGCGAACTCAATATTTTTATACAATTTAAAGCAATAAAATACTTGATAAACAATGCTTGAAACATTTCTATTCATACCATCGCGTTTTGTGCAAATACTTTGGCAGACTTGAGCTACAACTTCGCGAAAGGAGCAAAGGGGATGTCACTGGCGTCCGTTCAAGGATCAGCGGGACGGCAAGTGATGCACGTGACAGAAATAGTTAGAAATATCTGCTACACGTGATTCAGCAAATTGCTGTCCAAGCTACATGTAGACTTACTGTAGTGATTGTCATGAAATCCAGATAACAGATACTCCCTATCCCGGACATGGAGAGGGCGTGGCTGCGGCAGGAGGGTGAGAGTTGTTTCAAGTGGAATATCCCACGAAAAGTTCACCCAGCGCCGTGCCTGATTGTAAGTGAACCGCGCAGTCACGGGAGGCGGGTGAGAGAATCGTATTTTGCCGCCTCGCCGCGCGCGGCGATGGACGTGGCGTTTTCTTAATTCGTGATACCTCTCGATTGGAGCACAGAATTTCACTTGGACCACGAAGCTGTAGATATTTACGACTATTTTCGGTTCTACATTGCCTGTTGTCCCCTTCTACGATCTGGAACCATCGTCATTTGCGGCAGGGCACATCATTGATTGGGGATTATAGTCGACTCTGTACGACCCCTCCCTTTTTTTGGTGGGTGGGAGGGGGTTGGCACGACCCCCTCCTCCTTCGACCCTCTGTCCCTCCTCATCGAATCGAGCCGTCGAGCGGTTGGGGGAGTAAATAGCACATGTGAAACAGGAAAAGCCTCGAAACAATACGACCTCGCTCTTCTACCTAGTTCTCAGATTTTCCCCAACTTCCTGCCACTTTTTCCAAAATTTCCGGAAACTTCCCTACTTTTCCCCAAAAATTTTGCTGTCGAGCGGGGAAGCATATAGTACGCATGAAACAGGAAAATCACCAAAAGTCAACCACCACTCCTACAACGCCAAAACGTAAATACGACCCCCCCCTTTACAACGTCCGTGAAGCGAGAAAAATCAACTATCAAAATAAATTTTTCCCAGCCCAAATACGACCCCCTCTCCTGGCGGCCAAATACGACCCCCTATTGGGGATTCCCCAACAACGATGTGCCCTGATTTGCGGGCGCAACGTCGCACGCCACACCCATCAGCGCGTCGCATTACGATTCTCTTGTCAAGTATCCCGCAGTCACCCACCCCCCCCCCTCACTTCCGCGATTCACAGCATGTTACATGTGTTATGGCAATTATAAAAGTGAGTAATAAAAACTGGCAACCTTTTACTAAGGATAATAAGAACGTCAGAAAGTCATTACCTTTCGATTTATTTCGTTCTTCTTGTTGGGCATAGTGCTTCTGTACTTATAAAAACTGTACTATCTATAAGATTTATTTTCAAGGTACGAAAGAGAGGGAAGTAGAAAGACAAATGACGTCTACTCGTAACTAACATATATTGATGAGGCACTTGAACAAAATGAGTACGTAAGAACTTGTTAGGGTACAATACAGTATACGGAGAAGGACGATAAAGCAGTCCTTGGCTGCGAGGAACTGTGCCTACAGAAACAGGCCGTTCAGTTTCGTATGCCCTAAGCCTTTCGTAAGCATCTTCCATGGGGAAAAAAGATGGTGAATGGAAATATTGACGTTGCATGACGGCAAGTAATATTTGCCAATAGAGGGAGACGATAAAAAGTTAATGTGAAAAACTGGTCCGGTTCAAAGCTGAGAGGACCCGGATGAAAGGAAGACTACAAAATATTAAAATAGTTGATTAGCAGTATCAATAGTTAGCATGAACTCGTAAGTACGTAGATGTCTGAATAATACATCTCAAACAAATTCGTGCGTATCGGTCTTTCCAAACCCTAAACAAACATCTGCTTGCATGGACAAAATCACCTAAAATCAGAAGTTACACCTTTCCACCACCTCTGCGTAGAAGCGTAATGCACGGCGCACACTCGGACCAAATCGATCGATGATAACCAAATTATGCTTTGACTCAGTTCAACGGGAATATGTGTTTTGAAGGCATATTGAAGTTCGCGAATGAGTATCCTTACAATGGCACAGAAGGAGTCGAGCTTTGAGTGGCTCAGAATGTCGCCCAAGGGTGACCCATCTAAATATCTTCTAAACTAGCGGGTCTTCAGGAAAACTGTAGAGCTTATTGAAAGAGGAAATATTGGGCGTCTGATAGCGTTTTCAATTTTGCAAAGGATTGCAGAAATTATTCTCGTCTGAAGTATAAAAACCTGCTGTTCTCACTAATGCGTCCGTAACCCATCCGGAATATTTCACAAACGGGGTAGATTCAGATTACGAGTAGGTAAAAAACGCAACAGTAGAGACATTGCTTCAAGATGTCCCCTTCCTTTCTCGAAAGCCCCACACCAAAAAGCTATTAACCCCGGAAAAATGCCTCGCGATTTCTGCACGGCCAACAGATTTGCTCCACCGCTAATTTGTCATGGAATCATAAGGCGGAGGCAGGCGCTTGCGAGTCGTTACATATCTGAATTCTCGTCAAAGCAAGCAATTACAGTCGGAAAGGGGAGGGGGGACTGTACCGGGATCCTTTACCAGGGATCGTACTGACACTACCAATTCAGCCTTTCGCCTAACACATCACACCGTTGTCTGTGCCAGATACGTTCAAAGTCACAGTTACAATTCCTGTAAATGATAGAGCCAAAGTGGGAAATTCGAGCGCAGCCATGGCGGCCTTCACACAATTTGAAGCTGGCTCGAGCTAGCTTCTCGAGGCGGTGAGGCCAGACAAGAGCAGAGGGCGAGGCATTCAGGCAAACGAGTTAGACACCGATCAAATATCTATCACGAGGGCGGAGTTCACTCATTTTTTGGGCAGTCATTGTCGCCAAAAATGCTTCACGTCGTACTTGGAACTTTCTGGACGTTGTTACATACATTGGCTGGATATGATTTTCCGATTTCCGCTATCTCCCTTTAAAGAGCTGCAGAGACCTATAAGATGCCCAGTAAGTGCCTTCGAAGTAAACCTTAGCCAAATCGTAGGGCTTCCTTACCTCTGTTACAATCGTAGTTAGTTCGTTGGCAGTCTCTAAGAATGATTGGTTTCAAATTCTCATGGAACTTTGAATGGAGACCTAAGTTCTTCGACAAAGCATCAAATACTCACTGCTAATATGCAGTCCAGAAGTGTTACGGGGATCTCCCAAACGAGTTCTGTATGGTCAAGGCATAATGTATATGCAGAGCTGGCGCAGATTGTCGACGAGGGGGCATTTTGCACTTTTGCTACCTCCCAACGACGTGTCGGCCTGTCTAGACAGCCTCTTCTCGAGTTGACAGGTTTTAACAAGATGACTTGACTACCTTGTTCCAGCTGCACAAGTGTTCACAGGTTTCGCCAGTGTAAGACATGTAAACTGGAACTGAGGAAGCAATGATAGTACAAAATGCCCCCCCCCCCCCGGACAAACAGCGCCTTGTAGAGCTTCCGTGCAAATGTGCCGATATGAAACGAGTTTCGTGCATGGCATAGCTGCCCGCGGACTGCCACTATAATGCGACCTGGCTTCAATGGTTTCCCTTCCACCAGGAGGTCGAGGCTTGCTCCCCGTTGGAACGGAAATTCTTGCTTAGTCTCCAGTAGGAGCTATCACTACAGTTTTAGAGTTCCCCGAGTTAAAGGCAGAACCCGCGATTATTTTGCCTTTCAGAGAGATGGTTTAGGGCTTCCACATAGACGATGGGTGCTGTTGCTAACTCGATAATGAAAGAAACCGCGTTAAAAAACATGCCAAACTGCCCTAAAGTAGAAACCCCATTCGATCACAGTTTGTACATAGCTAGTGAAACTTCATCTCCAGCACTACGTTCCCACATTAGAGATCCTTCGGTAGCTAACTCTACGAGCCGCTAAAGCTGACCGTCTTTCACGCTTTATCGATCCTTGCCAGCTCTCGTTTTTCACTAAAGGAGCGACCTTAAAGCGCGAAGTCACTGCAAAAATGAGGAACATTGAACCTACATTGAACTATAGCACGCTTTCCCCTGGAATTTTTTTGCCGCGAAACGGCTTACGAGGTTGTTCTTTGCGGGCCCACGCTAATCTCACGCAATTTTCAACTTGACAATTAGATATCATGATTCGCGGGACTGTGCGTTGAAGGAGGTGTTGTGACTGCCTTCTATGAGACTGCTTCCAACGCGCGAATTTTCGACGAATATTTTCATAAGATCTGACACCAGATTAGGAAGTTTGGAGAGAACGGCAGCATTTTCGCTCCAGAATCCTTGATCAAAGTCCGATCAAAGTATTCTTGCGTTTCTCAGAATTTTTATATGGTTTTTGCACGAGGTAGCCGTACAGTGAAGAATTAGCTCATAGTTCTCATCGTTGGTCAGGTGTCCCCTTTCTAAGAATGCTGTCTGCACCTCACTTCAGAATCGTAATTGACCAGTGATTACGATAAAGCCCATACAATGACTTGCGAAGCCAGCCGATGTATAAGTCAGTGTTTCTTCCTCCCAGTCTGATAGTAGTTGATCGACTTCAGAGGGTTGTGAGGTCTGGTTGACTCATGTGGGATCCGATCCCCGGCACCACTAACGTGGTGAGAGTGAGCCACTTGCCAAAACAACATCTGTCGCGTCACAAGCTTCTGTGTCAACCTTTCCGACCTTTAATAAATTTATTTCTGGGCATTTCAGGGAATTTCCAACAGTATTTTGTGCCAGCAATCATTTTTGAACCACAAGCATTTCCGCGAAAGGATGAGCGAGTCTTGAAACATAGCTTTTCTTGAATCAGCTTACCTTCAGATAAGTATGCCTCCCGAAGAGTTACCATGTTACCATAGTCGACTGAGAATAGAAAGCATATGCTAGGCCGTTTCCCCTCACACTTCGCCACGCCCACCTCATTGGCGAGTTATCTTTATCAAAGAAAACAGTTGTATTATACATATAGCGGGAAGGACACGCCGGCAGGGCACGTCATCGCGTTGTGATCAGTTCTGAAAAATACGACCCCCTAAATTGCAATTCTCAAAATAATACACCCCTCCCCATGCTACCACTTTCTGATTTTTCCAACTTCCTACCACTTTTGCTATCTTTGGCCCGAAAAAATTCTGGCTGTTCCCAAATTTTGCTGTGCCAGCGTGGGGAGGGTGGGAGAGGTCGTCGGGCATTTAACTATCTTTTTCGTCTGTCGAAAAGTAGTTATATGTAGTTCCTCTTCCTCATTTGGCGTCGTTCTCTCCCAACAACGACCAAATGACGACTCCCACCCCTCGCGGTTAAAACATTATCCCCGCCTGTGATCATCACAAACGATGGCGTGCGCGGGCTCACAGAGGAACAACAGTCTGGCTGGACGAGTACAGGCTGCCACCCGTAACTACGCAAGGCCGGAAAGAACTGAAGCACTGGAGCAGTTCTTCTGCACAACTACATTTTCCTTTGATGCTTGTCAGACATTTGAAAAGTGTTATACAACGATGTATTTCCACAAGGGAAATAACCACGGCTTTGGTTTACGCCAGAAAGCTAGAAAACCGTGCACCCTTCGTATTAGCCCGTGACCACAAATTTCAAGGCTTGATGCATTCTCTCTGTAAGTTCTTATCTTTTATTCTCATAAAGAGGTTAGCACTGAGAAAAATCTTCTTCTTTTCTTTCTGTCATCTTTTCTGATTATTTAATCTTTCAACACATGAAACACATACTGTTATTTCCTACGGCACAGCAAATGCAGCTATTTCTTGCAGCACTTGCAGAACTAGCAAGGTGTGTCTCAGGAAATAGGCTCACTGTTTGTAAGGAAAACCCAGCGGAAATGAAATCACGTTTTTGAAATGATTACACATCGTTCAACATTAACCCATTAATGAATACGACGAACTGCACTGTTCTGAACTAATTTCATCGTGGTTTTTGTTTCCATTTCATGGAGAATTACGTTACGTTAATTACATCTAATTAGAAAGCTAAAACCTGTAGGCCTATTTGTTGAAGGCGAGTAGCACGATAAATAACGGCGCTCGTGTGCAAGCGCTGCATGGCACCTTTTCCAAGTTAGGTGCCCTTATAGCGCCCTACCAAGCTGCAACATACCGACCCGGACGCCCACCGCCCACAAATGGACGACCGTAGCTGATGCTCGTAACGCTTCATTTGCGAAGTATAATATGAAGCGGCTGCGGTGTTGCATAGAATATTAAAATACACATGCAGCCGTATACCGTAGCGATTATTGGCACGATGCCAGCGGGAAACTCTCCAAAACGCTTTCTGTGTCGTGCAGAACAAAGACTTGTTTTGCAGGCTCTTGAGCGTTTCACTTCGCTTTTTTGTCGTTTTCCCTAGCACCCCTGCTACCATTTTAGACCGAGACTCAGATATCATGCCTTCATGGTATTTTACACGAGGCGGACGGTGGTCATAGTGGCGAGTGGCACGCTTACCATCGCGCCCGAGGGTAAATCCTGACGCGTCGACTCCGCCCAGCGCTAAGCCCAGGCTAAGCAAGCCCAGGAACGGCCAAAATAGTACCAGCATTTGGCACTGTAACAATAAAAACAGGACATGCATATCGGCTGCGCCAAGTCATTGTGTAAGCACATCGCCAGCTCAATAAGCACTAGATTTTTTAGGGGTTATATTGGAAATACTAGATTGGCCCATAAGTGGTGGGTTTTTTTTTCTTACACAGAATTTGTATTATTGAGAGTGACGGTTCCATTGTGTTCAACGTATTCATAGATAATTCTCTGCCTCTATAAGACAGTTTGGTTGCTTCCTACTGTTGCTCGATTTCTGTCAGTTTCTATCAAATTGAAATGGAGTGTCGGATCGACACAAAAGTAATTTTTTTTGACAACAATATTTTGAACTTTATGTCGGCTTTGAATCTACAGAAGAAGCTCAAAACGTGTGGTATATATGACAAGGTGAGATGCTTCTTACAAAAGCTTGAAACTGGTTCGCGATTCACAGGTGTGAAATTTAGGACCTTGTTAAATGTGCATTCGCATGGGGAACTCTCCGAGCAGCGGCTAGCTGAGAACCTACCCACTTAAGTTCTCAAACGTCAAACGATCAAATGAGGGTGATCGTCCTTGATTATGGTAAGGAACATTTCAATCGACCTCATGATTGATTCATCCTCCTTGTATAAATCCCCATGAATAAAGTGCTGATTTTGTAGGCTCTCAGTTAGACTCAAAGGGCTAGATCGAATGCTTGTCTGCTGAGGATCGAAATTAAAATCTTTGACGTTGCGTTCGTTAATCGATTGTAAGCATTTTAAGAGAAATAGCTCCTTGCGTCACAATAATCTCCTTATCCGTTGAGCGAATGGGAGAGGGGCATTCGCGACGATGCACAGGGTGGGGTACTAGTGGAGTATTTCAATTTGAGAAACTGTCATCTTTTCTGTGTTGGACAGGGACAGGCTCAATTTTGTCGATGTTGACATTCTAGTTTGAGCGCTTTAATATTAGTAGAAAAAGAAACTTCCAAAAAAAACATAAGGACTATCGTATAGGACGAGGTATTCTCTGCAAAACAGTATAAACCCATTGGCGAATGTTTCTACCTTCGGGCCAACTTTTCGAGTGAGAAAAACGCCATGACTCTCATGGGCAACCATAGGAATGAGTGCCACATCCCACAAAAGAACTGACAACGGCAAAGACATTATTTTTCTATACCTTAAACAGCACTGCAAAATTCACGCACCGTCACAAGTCTCTCCACCGCCAATGTGGCAAAACAATCCGGCTTTTTGATGTTCGCGGTACTTTTATGTCACTAAAGAAATACTGTAAGAATGTGCAAAAATTATTTAGGTCATCCCATTCAAAGTGGCCGATGGTTTTTTTTGAATAAAACAAGAGGAGAATAGATAGAAAAGTGATATTTTAGCTTTAGGATGAGTAAATCCCTCCACAATGACCCGCTCCCAGTGCCCCGAGGGCCTTTGGACCTCTGGTACCTTATTTTTCAACAAGTGTGAGTAAATTGCTGTTGTTGCCAATTTCGGCAAATGACAAAACATTGTAGCGTCTGCCGTCGAAGAGTACTCTCTACTGAATAGAACAGTTGTAATCGCATGGCTTTATGACGGGCGAATGGGACGATTGAACTCAGGTCTCAGTATTGTTTGTGTCCCAGCACTGATCTACAATACAGTTACTCGGGGTCTGGCACTATGACGAGCAACGGTGGCCTTCTTGTAGTTGTGTGGTAGCATCCATTTGTCGATCTGAATGCCGAGGAACAGGCAATATGCACCGACAGTGACGGATTTGTCCTCTGTATAGAGCCGCTTGAAAGCCACAGTGTGGGAATCCTTTGCTATGATGATCATCCACTTGCATCCCACGTAACTCCTCATGGTAGAATTGGGCGGCTTCTCATCTGCATTCATACAAAATTGACGACCTGGTGAGTTTTGACGAGCGAGGTCCGAGACCAACCCATATTTCATCTAAGGCCTGGGTGCGTTTTCACAGTTGTGAGTGACATCTCATGCTGAGAACATTACTGCTGGAGGTATAGAATCGGTACTGCGTTCGTGCTTCTATAAGAAAATTGGGTACCCATGCGCCACCCTCTTGACCATCCTCCGTTTATCGGACATAACTCGGGCAGCAGTTGCAGCTGGGGATGTCAGAACTCGCGGGCAAGCTTCGACAGAGTCCAGGCTCTGTGATCAGATATTCAGTGCCTGACTTCATCCACCCGTTTTTCTTGTGCAGGATGAATATTATGGGACCATCCACGACAACAAATTTTTTCCTTTCTTCCTTGTACGGGCTCCTGAACCAGATCTTCCACCGTGTATTTCGAGAACACCCTTACACACAACTATGGTCCGGCGCAGGTCAAATTTGAGCAGCGCACTTTCCTTTTATGACGTCTGATTTGAAAAACCGGCGCCGATTTTCACCACTCGGGCTTCTCTTCAATTTCTCGAGAACTTCTTCAGAGGCTAGGTTCGCCAAATTTCACAGATACACAGCTTAAGGTACTAGCTTCCAAATGGTATAGTAGCCCGCTGCTCTATCCCCTTTGCTTTTCTGCCATTCCTCTATATGTGTCGGCCACTTTGAATGGGATGACCTAATAGCATAACTAGTAGAAGTCGTTGAGCGCAGAGAAAGTGCAGACTTTTTCTCATAATCTCAGTAAATTCCCCAGCTTTCAACATCATAACATGTGATTATGTTTTTCAAGAAGCATACAGTACGTGAATATTTCAGAATGCTCTAGTTTTTCTATCTAATGGTTTCTGAGAATGTATGCGCTCAGTTACAGTTAAGGAACAAAAACACGGTACAAATCAAGGGTGTAGGCTTAGGCTTTTCAATAGGTTTGTCAAGCTTATTCAGATTGCATATGGGATTTTTTTCATATTAGGTACTCCTGGAAAAGCTATTCCAAAAAATGAGTGAATAAGACCCGAATGAAGTCGTTGTCGGGCAAAATGGTGAGGAATATTGCGAAAAGGCACGGCG
>MU912581.1:0-15980 GCA_036418165.1 Cooperia oncophora
AAAACATCTCACCGGGACCCACTTCACACCCGGAAGGAGGATCCGCCGAACTCTGATCAGGCATTCGGCCGGAATAAGTGGCGTAACAAAATTAGGAGAGTGGACCCCGCTACAGAGCGGGACAAACGCTGAAGAATGAAGAAGAAGAACGAGGTATCCGACGCATGTTCCTAGGATTGCCAGTAAACCCAATAAACTTTCAAAGTGCGGGTCCCGAAGACCGTTGACGCTTTATCGTCGTATTTCGATTAGACGCGCAAGTTCAGCTACATGAAGATCCTATTTCGACCATGACATTGAAGGCACTGGACACGACTGCTGGGGGCGGGTGGTTGCTGCCGGCGTCATCGGTTGAAGGACTGCGAGAGGGCATTTACTCACTCGGCCTCACTACCAGAGACATTGGTTAGGACTGCCCGCCCGCCAGCGATGGTGCTCAGTGCCTTTGAAAATGGACATAGAAGCCCTCAAAACGAGCCGAAAGACGAGAAAACATCCCTCACATTCAGTAGAGCAGTTAGGAGAGTCAAAGTTAGGCAGCTGGTTGCGTGATTCTATAACTAAGGGCTGAGCCTTAGAGGCACAGCCCGCGATTTCTCGCCATCAAAATAGTGGATTGGGGGGTTCCATATAGACGACAAGGGGTTGAGTAACTCGACAGTGAAGAAAAAAAGCACAAAAAACATGCCACCTGCCCTAGATAGAACCCCATTTTGATCCCAGTTTGTACGTGCCCAATTAACTCTCTCTCACACTACGCCCTCATACGCACAGCTGATTCACCGATAAGAACTCTAAAAGTGACAATTTTGATGCTTTTTCGTCCTGCAATCTCGTTTTTCACTGAAAGCCGGGCATTGGAGGCGGAGTCTGGAGGCGGAGTCACTGGAAAAAAGGAGGAACCACTGAACCTATATTGCGCTATAGCGCCCCTCCCTTAGAATTTTTTGCCGCGAAACCGGTACAAGGTTGTTCGTCGCGGACCACTCTAACCTCCTGACGCCATATTTTCAACTTCGATACCTGATCGCGGACCGTGCCTTTAAAGGCAACGCATGGCGCAAGGTGGGTCCGATAGCTGCACTTGTCCTAAAGGAACTCCGCCCCCTTCCCATGTGGTCGTTTCGTTCGCTTTTGCGATCTTCTATTTCTTGTGTTTAGGGCCAGCATAGCGCCTGATATCCGTGCATATCTCAGCCCCTTGCTCATGTTCAGAATCAACTGCAACAATTATGATCTTCAATAGGCTTCCTTCACGCTTTCCTGCTTTTTCTTCATGGATGAAGATGAAGAGCACACCATTTTCTTCAGCCTCGCAATGACGTTGCGACGGCTAAACATAGAATGTGTCTTCAAGTCCAGTGGTCCGCCGCTGGTCGTGTTTATGCGGGAAGTTCCTATGGGCAATTTCCTAAGGCTAAAATGTGGTTCCAAGGTAAGCCACAACCACGGTTACATATTCTCATGCCGACTCCCTCCCTTTTGCATCCGCCTCTCTTGAATTTGTACCCAGCGCAGCCATCGCCGCGTTCGCAAGTGCGTGCTTGGAAAAGCTCTTTTCGCTCTCAGATATGCACTGCAATTATAGCAAGATATATTCCGCAATGATTTGATGAGTACAATCTCTCTTCCCATAAAGAAGAAGCAAGTCCTCGAAGTGCGACGTTCCACCACGCGAAAACGCATGATAACGACACCAGAGGCCCGTGACGTATCCCTGACTACGCCCCCTCCAGTCTAGCTCCTCCCATAATATTGGGTTGGCACATAAGTACTTTCGTTTTTTTTCAACCGGAAATTTCGTTCCAAAGATGAAATGTTTTGCTAGCAAGCTTGATATCATCTGATAGGAAACTTGAAAAAAAAACGAAACTTATGTGCCAACCCAATACATTGGTACATTCATTATGTTCTGGCTGTGTACTATCGCTAACAGCTGTCCTTTTGATCATCGCGCTGGGCGACTATACGTTTTCACGCTCGCCCGAGCTGAACATCAAGCGACCCCATTTTGAGTGTTTTAAGAAGTTCCCCTGTTTCCTACTTAACTGATAAACCTTAGAACCTAGAAATCCGTACATGTATCCATTAACCTTTTGCTGGAATGTGTCCCTGAAAGGTCCTCCTCTTAGGCAAAACCTATTTTAGTGCTTTTCTTTTTCTTGGAAACAGAACCTCGTTCGCACCATAAAAGAGGAAGTGGGCACGATTGTTGGACACTGGCGGTGCTGCCAGCGTCATTGGTGGAGGCGCTGCGGGAGGGCGTCTGGCCACATCGCAGTTAGCCTTTCCACCAATGACGTTGGCGACCACCGACCGCCCCCAGCCATTGGGCCTATTACCTTCGATGCTTCCGATCGTTTGAACACTTTGACTCAGGGGACCATAAATATGAGAAATGATTTCTTCGTACTCCTTCTGGTTCCGAGAAATTCTCGAAAACGCGCCACGTTTCCGACCACTACTCTATAAAGTGTCACTATACAATCTTTATTGAGATGTTCTGCATATCATAAGCTTTATAAAATTTTATACTATGCACCGAGCATTGTATTCCAAAATGATTACCGGTATCGAGAGATTAAAGCAATAATCAGTTCCGGGAATTCACTATTTTTAGAACTTTAAGATTTTGTGAAAAGAAAGAAAGATGCACCGGATATAAATTCAAACGGGATGGTGTCAATCGGGAGGGATTATAGACAACTAAAAAGCGTTAACGAGAAAAAAATAGACAAAGGTTTTCGCTGTGAGAACAGTTGTGGCATAGTGTCCATCAAAGAAGATATTCAGGCGATAAAAAAAGTAGAAACTTAAAAAATAACAGGATGTATCAAAACCACCGCACCTGTCAACAACTTGACTATGGTAACCGTATTACAAGTCGCGATCGCTGGATATAATATATCTATGAAATAAAAAAAAACAATAAACAACAACGTGTCATAGCCGAAGAAAAAACTGTGCGACTACTATAACTAAAGAAGTGCATGAAAAACAGAAGGGTGACTAAGCGACGACGAAAAAAGTGGGCACCGGATTCAAAGACGCTTATTGAAGAAGTGGGGCTGCAGTTTCCGTATGCGTTCGTTCGGCATCTTCAACGACACGATCCACGTCCGCCAACGGTACGTCTGGGAGCGGATCGTCCTGTAGCGTGCCGCCGTACACCATTAGCACAGTGGTCAGAATGCCCATCGCGAGCGCCTAAGACAATCACAACTTTTCTCTTTCATGCCGCCCTAGTGACCAGTGTCGACTCCTGTCTGCGGCTGCGTTCGCTTCTATATGACTGCATCGCTGTTGCAATCGTAACTTGTCGACGCGCGTTACAGCGCGTCGACACGCTCCATGGCGGAGTCTGAACGCTGCCGCATGTTCAAGAAAGTACTTCACTGTTCTCCGTGCTACCTTCGCTCATGGACTGCGTATTTCATGAGTTAGGAAAGCCAAAGTCAATCCAAATGATAAGAAATATTTAGACTTACGGCATCGATTATTTCCTCTTTAGTACTGCGTTATGCGCTCCACTTCCACTCACTAGGGAAGGTCGTCAGGTCGAAGTGGCCATTTGTGATGAGATGTAGATCACTAGACGTGGTTTTGGACGCTGATCTTCTGCCTTCAAAATTTGCAAAGCGATTCTCTGAACGGAGTTATGGAGCCGCGTTTACCACGCAACAGGTCATGGGATCGGATCCCTGCTGAGCTTAACTTTTTTGCTTGTTGCGCAAACGTGGCAAAAAGTGATTTTGCCGTCACTACTACTTCTCACCTGAGCTTGTCTGAAGAAAAGTTTGCCTCCATTTATTACTGCGCTTGGACTCCTTGTAGAAGCACTGTAGTGCACTGTAGTCTACAAGGAGTCCAAGCGCAGTAATAAATGGAGGCAAACTTTTCTTCAGACAAGCTCAGGTGAGACTGAAGTAGTAGTGACGGCAAAATCACTTTTTGCCACGTTTGCGCAACAAAGCAAAAAAGTTAAGCTCAGCAGGGATCCGATCCCATGACCTGTTGCGTGGTAAACGCGGCTCCATAACTCCGTTCAGAGAATCGCTTTGCAAATTTTGAAGGCAGATCAGCGTCCAAAACCACGTCTAGTGATCTACATCTCATCACAAATGGCCACTTCGACCTGACGACCTTCCCTAGTCAGAATTGCAAAGGTACATTGAAAGCGACATGGCCAATGCAATCAATTGTAGGAGTCAACCAGTGCGTATTTCAGTGCTTTTACTACGCCATTTCCGCCCATTTGGTGAACATGCCACTCACAAACCATTCCTGAGTCACCTGCTAGCAGCCTTTAAGATCCCCATCCACTATTACCCATAGGACCTAGGTGCTCCTTCGCAGGCGGATGCACCAACTACCCAAAAAATTGCGACAGCGCGGTCTGGAGGCATGGGATTCGGTAAAATGTTTCATTTCGACAGAAAGCATTCGCGCCTACCCTGCAGAGAGTACCATAGAAGTAAACTCGTGAACCATGCTCAATGCATCGGCGTGGATGCCGGTACCACTTACTCGTGATGAGTGAACATTATTTTACGACACTACTCCAGCCCAGTGCTATTTGTGGCTCGACAAAGAGGATGTACCCTCCTCATCCATGCCCATCGTTTTATTCACGCCATGGCTCCATTTCGGTAATATTTGACGTAGGACACAAGTTACTGTTCAGACCAGTAAAAGTTCCTTGTCCTAGTAACACTGGCCTAGCGTCCCCTCACGCTCCTGACTCTCTAAAACACATCTACATTTTTGCACATGTTCCATTACCAGAATTTCACTTTGCGCCAAAGAAATGCCTTCTGTGATGGGTCAGCTCCAACCAATCGCAATTAGCCGCTTCGACGCGTTCGGCCGACTGGAAATGTGTCCGTATTGCACTAGAAAAAGCCCGACTATTTTGATAATAAGGATTGGTCTGAGCACACCCATCAAGATTTCTTACACCTAGTTATTGCAAAAATTTGGCTGATAGCAGTTCTTAATTAACTATCTCGGATTGAAAGAGGCAAAAATAAGGTTTAAAAATAAGGATTTTACGGCAGAGGTACTTGACGAAACCGCCTACGGATTCATGCAATAGTATTCGGCCGCGTAATATTGCGTAACGCTGCTTTCGCTCGCTTTGACGAGGGAGCGCTATGGTCAGGTTGGCTGAAAGTAATTTATTTATTTATGCATGCACAGGTGCGCTTTTGCAACATCTAAGTTATACTAAATTGAATCAAAACTATGATCTTCTAACGCTGAACTCAGGGAAGACCCTCTTTAGAGTTGGTAGGAAGTTCTCCGGAGAACTTTGCTAGAGGAATGAAAAAATCGACAAAAGAGCCAGCTCTCTATCACTTGTAGGGGTCCTCTTGAGTAGCTCACCATTAACTCGATGAAATTAAACTCAGTGGCGGATGACGCTAGGAAAAACGTCTTCCAGACGAGAACCAAGCATGGAATCGGAAACTGAATTTTCGGATGTTAGGTATTCCCTATCCCTAACAATTCAGTTTCAAACCCGCCACACTAACTTGCTCACAACTAGCCTCTCTGACTGACAGCGCCCTTAGGTGTAGGTTTTCATAACAAGAAGTAACCCTCACCTGTCCAATGATTGAGAACGTTAGGAAGAGATCAGCAAGCAATTTGTTGGAATAAAGCAAGCAGCTATCACTCTGGAATTCTCGTCTAGAGTCATTTGAAAAAAATAAGTGGAAAGTAGAACCTATTCAAAAAAAACCACTGAATTATGAACATACAATAGAAACAGCTAAGTATGCCCCATGCCT
Organism: Cooperia oncophora; assembly: GCA_036418165.1. Classification (NCBI taxonomy): domain Eukaryota; kingdom Metazoa; phylum Nematoda; class Chromadorea; order Rhabditida; family Trichostrongylidae; genus Cooperia; species Cooperia oncophora. The sequence continues at coordinate 5,793 of MU912581.1, forward strand.
AGAACGCTCAAAAATGCTCAGAGCATTCATGCTTACGTAACAACTAGAACTTTTGGCGAGGGTTTTGGGCGAAAAGCCAGAGCACAGAGAAATATAGGAATGAGGCTGATGATTAGGCATCGAAAGGAGCCGGAAGCATGTCGCGAGCCATGAGATGAGTTTTTTCAGGGATGTTCCGGGGTGGAGGCACTCCATATGAGTAAAAAATTGGATTGTGTGAGGTTACAGTGGTCATAGAATGTTATACAGGCGTGACAGTTCGGAGAAAAACAGAACATTTGCACGACTAGAGGTATTGAGTACCAGCTGTTTGTAGACTCTGTGTGCTCTAGTATTCGCTACAGGACTACGGCATATGCGAGGTAGTACACTACCTGCACATACCACCAGATCACTGTGCCTTCAGTATGGTATCAGCACCACTGACACGCCATAAAAGAGTTTACTAACTGTCACACGTCTTCGCTGACGTAAAATCCTTCACAATTCCTTGCAATTTTCACCAAGCAACGCAAGACTTGCAAATGTTCGGTTGGTGGAAACAGAAAATAAAAATGACCTCTTTGTCACCACAGGGCTCCGACTGATAATGTATACAGCTCACGTCAAACATCCAACCAAAGAGCACAGGCGCTGGGATTGTTCCTACGGCACGTACGAGGATTCCTTGAATACCCAAAGCAAAGGAACGCTCGTTGTAGTCCACTGTTCTGAGAACGTGCTTTGCTGACGGGAGAACAACGAACGACTAATATCACTGTGAATGTCAAATGAACGAATCGGATCAATCAATTCAATCAATTACCTCAGAATCACAGATGTAACAGGAACGACGACAGCAAACGTACAAAGTGATAATGGGGCGAACATAATGAGAAATCCTAATAGTCCTTTACATTTCGATTCACACAGGCCTTTCTTCACCTGTTTCACATGAAGACGTGCCGTCTCCACTACACAGGAACAGTTCGAGTATATCTAAAAACAGTTCTAGTAATTTGGCACTGTAGTCAGTGCATGATGCATAGGTGCAGACAAGTATGTAGCCCAACACGTTCGAGGAGTGCCCCCGCAAATGATAATGCGTGTAACGCGGCGAGTATTGGAGCGCAGGTAGGGCGGCCAAAGTTCCAACAGTGATGCCATCCTGAGCTCGCTACGATTGGTAGGAAATCTGCCTTAGCTGCGCTCCAAGCCATGTCCCCGTCCTACGCCCTATCGATTGCAGGGATTATGACTATAATTCATTCGAGTCAACTAAATGGAAAGGCTGATTCTGCTGTGCCCTGAATGCGATAAACTGTAACCATCAAATACCCGTCAATACCTTTTGCATAGGTGTATAAGGTTCCGAGCATCCAGCAAAACACGGTGAATAGTACGAAAGCTGCCGTCCATCAACAAATTCAGCACAAACTGGACGAAATTCAGCTTCGCTACACAGGCAATGCGAGTTACATGGACTACGTAACGATGGTTCAATGTCCGAGTAATTTCCAATGGAAATCTGACCATCCCTGCAAATTTGCAGAAATTGAAAGTTGAAAAGAGATTCATTCTTGGCATCCACAAAACTAGAACAGGCAGTTCCAAAAACAAAAATGAACCCTTGACCCCCGAAGGTAAGCAATTCAACGGAAAAAAATAGATCAGGTCCGAAGGAAGGAATCAAAGAGCTTACTCACCGATCCGGATATGTTGTCTCGACACCGACGAGAGGATCATGTGGGCAATAGATGAGATACATTGGGGTGAGCACCAACGAGACAAACAGTAGTCCAACAGCGAGTTTCAGTGTTGTTACACAATTCAACCGGAAGTACTGTACTATAAAGCCCGAAATCATGCAACCAACTCCGGCCATGGGCACCATAATACATCCTGAACGTTCATGCATGAAGGAAATAAACAACTGGAAGGACAACCGTTGAAGAGCGATGAAACAAACAAGGTGATCACCTGTTCAGGGCACAGTTCAGACTCGGAGATGACGCGCATCGACATGCTGTGTGACGTCGTAACACGCGACGACGCACTGGATGCGCTATAGGGAGCTGCAATTGCAATGGCGGTCGAGGCCCGTATGCAGCCGCAGAGGAAAATCGATAGGCGCCCCTTGTGCATAGAGAGAAACTGTGTGGACTGAAGTGTACGCGCATTGTCTAATCATACAGACTGGTATCGATTGGCACTGGCCGCTTGGGCGGCGCCGATCTATTCCCGTCTGCGGCTGCGTTCGCGTCTATAGAACTGAAGCGCCTTTGCAACTATCATCACGAAGTCTGAACGCTGCCTATGCCGTAAACAGCAATAACGGGGCTATAATTCAGGAGAACCGAGTCGCGACGCAGCGCAGGTCGGCCGCTATTTCTAGCTAGTTTATTTAATTGCCCCTTGACGGCAAATCAGTTATTCATGCCAGCCTTATCCCGTTACTTTTTTCAGCCTTATCTCTGATAAGTGAACTATCTTCAAACTGCAACAAGTTAGCACAGTCCGTACAACCGCAGAGCTCGAGTAAACAATGATACCCCACACAAATGACAGAGCGCAGACAACTAGTGCGTTGTGACCAAAGGTATGAATGATCGCGCGGCGTGTTACGTGTCTGGGGCGTGACAAGTGGGCGGGGATACAGAACATTTAACCATCCCTTCCCTCCAGCTTCATTCCTGCGGACTTTAGAAAGAAAAAGTGGCACCCTTCGACAGCTGTGCAACTTCTGCTTCATTCTGCAGATAAGCAAACGTGTTTTCTATGAAAATCGTTAAACATTGAAGATAATTTGACGCGAGCGTGCAGTTTATCGACTGTCTAGTTTTTCGATACAAGGGTGTGAAATAAACGATATAAGACGCAGCTATGGTGGCTTGTTGATCTGAGGCCGGACTGCTGCAGCGAGTCAACGAGATTCTGATTCACGTGCGATTATGCGACTAGTAAGTCCTGAACCCCATATAATGACGATAATTCTCAACTGTTACTCACCTATCAAAAGACTCGATCTGCTTGGTGGTACATTGAACTGCCTCTCCAAGTATTTTGACATGAACGACGATGTACCAGTAACGACAAGACCTACATGAAACAGTTCAGACAGCAAAACAACCTATTATCAAATGTAGACCACATGAACTGACTGTCAATAGCGATTGCGAGTGTAATCAGCATAAATGGTGCATTGGTGAGAATCCGATAAATTGCTATGGGTATGTGCCTCACATCCAGCCACAATTTGTACCATAGCGGTCCTCTACCACGAGTGGTTATTGAAGTGTATAACAACGATGATTCCTCTTAAAATCAAAAACATAGCAATCAAATGGTAAATCAACATAAAATTTTTAAAATCACCTGGTAAAGGAGCATCACGATAGAGTGCCGCCGTTTTATTGGTGCCAGCTAAACCACAGCACTCAGGAGTACGCCTTCGTCCTGCTTGTGATGTTTCCACCAAACGATTTCTGAACAACAAATACGGCATGGATAGTGTAACAATATTTCAAATAAGTTTTATCAGTGCTTACCTATGCCATTTCAACGATTCTGGTAATACTTTGGGGAGACAGATAATTGGAACAACAGCAATCATTGCAATAAAAGAAGCTAGCACGAAGCCTATCCACCAAGCACCCACCCATGACGGATCAGTCTCATCTCCACTCACTCTGAAAAAATAGATCTCTAAAAAGTAGAATCGAGCAAAGAACTGAAACTTCTACTAAATTGGATTGAAGGTAGCTTTTATCAGGATTGTTAAAGTTACTATCTTATAGCGGGAGTTACCAAAGCACAAGACTCTTTCATAGGCAGTACTGTCTTCCATATGAACAAAACCCGGCTCTACGCTTCTCAAAAATGTCATTTATGAGCCTTGGTTCTCTCCATTCCCGACATTGAGATAAAGCAATATTTAACACGTTGACAACGATGTCACACAATGGTGGGCGACAGCACGCTGTCTCGTGGGACCATGCCAAACAATGCTGCCTGACGGTATGTTGTTCTAATAATAAAGATGTACAAACAAGAGAATTCGTTGAAAACTGTCCCTAGGAGTAGCTCTATCCTCTGAAACGATTCTCACAGTCGCTTGGCACGAACTGCCTTGTGCTCGCTCCATAGGTACCGGCGCCGAAATACCCTAAGTCAGTGAATTCGTCAAGAACTTGTCTCCAGGGGTAGTCCGACCCCTTGATCATGAATATCACATCTGCTTAGCAGGAAATACTCAAGCGTCCAAGTCAAAGGCGACGGCGCAACATGCGTACATCGACCTCGTCCCGTGTAGCGCGCACTCCAAGCTATTCGTATGAGATAGAGCGGTTAGGGAAACATGGACAAACCTAGCTTTAGTCGTCTGCTTCCTTTTTCGAAATTGTAGTCACTTCCTCCGCTAAGGGTGAGCCTCAGCAAGAGGGAGGATCACTGTCACAGGCAGTCAGAAAAGGTACTCTCTTGCCTTGCCGTGTTTATCTAACCGTCCGTACATCACTTGGTACAAAACGGCTTGGTAATCGCGCTACAAGAGAAGAGAATCTTCTGCCAGTTCCGCGGCTGACTGAAATAATACGCTCTGATTCTCGACTTTTCTGTATTCTCTGCTCACCATTACCACTAACTCACCTATGAGCGTTCACTATTTGTTCAATCCTCTTTTCTCTCCTCCTCCTTCCACATAATGGGGCATAAAAGGGGCTTCTGATTGAAGCACAGTGGCGGAGGCGCAAGCGATCACCCTTCGCCCGCCCGTCGCCGCGGTGCCGCGAAGAAACCGCGCCCCGGGTGAGTTTGTATACGCAGCCCGCTACACGCGCCGAGGACAAAACATGTGTAGTGCCGTTCTCTGTAACGCGGGCGCAAGGCAGTTTCGTGCCAAGCGAATGTGATATTCCTGTTTAGGAGGTCACGCTACCCGTGGAAACAGGTTTTTAGCGAATTCATCGATCTGCGACACCTTGTGGCCGGCGCCTATGGCGCCGACGCCACGTCCGAGCTATAGGTACCAGCGCTAAATGTGCGAAACGTATTCGAGAGGTCCAACTACCCCCAGAAGCAAATCTTATGCCAAATCGGTAAAAAATCGGTAAAACTGGTCTGAATCTGGAAGATGGAGAGCAGTAAAAGGTAAATTGTAAGAAAGATCCCAGATTCACATCCTCGCCTCGGGCGTTTCTTGATATACTTCGATGAGAACCTTGAATGTTTTTCAAAATTACTAATCTTCAAGTAAGAGAATGCGCCGTCCGTCTGAAGAAAGGCTCGTTGCCAACGTGTTAAGTTGCTTTCACACTTCGATCAACTCCTAAAAACAGTAGCCCTATTCTCCCGATTCGCCAACGACCGAGCGGTCGATCAGTTCTTATCCACTCCTATGGCACGCATCCCCTTGATTCGCGCTTTCCCCGATACTCTTATTGATCCCACAAGCAGAAAATCAAGCTTAACAGGGACCCGATCCTATGACCTGCTGCTAGTTAGAAAAGCTTTATAGCTCCATTCGTCGGAGGATTGCTCTGAGGTAAGGTAGGCTTGAGATCAGCGTCTAAAAACACTTCCCATGATCGAGGCCTAAAATTACAAATGGCCATTACGACCTAGGGATCAAACATCTACAATTCCTGCTTATAATCTTGACATGTGCTTCAGGTTTACAACAGAAAAAAAATGATGAGAACTCTTGAAGGAAACATTCAGAGTCAGCTAACTCACCGCGAAATGTGTTCAGCTGGAAGATGCCAGAAATCCGTGTGGTATGTGAGAAATTTACCCGCAGTCAGAAATCCTGCAGCTGGCCCGAATACGATGAAAGAGTAGAAAATGCCTATAAGGGAGAACAGGTCCACAGAAAAACAATTTAATCATAGAAATATTTACCTACAAACAGAGATGAAAGCGCTTTGCCGACATTTTCGTCAATATAGGAGACTCCGATAGTGAACAGCGGCGTTGCACCAATTCCGTGTAAAAAATGAGCCAAACAGAACAAAAATACGTATTGAAACGTTCCGGGCTGTAATGACAAAGGCCATGTGATAAAATATACGAACGTATAAAAAACTTGAAAAAAGTGCCTGGACAAAGAAAAGCACCTGGTTTTGTTTTTGTGCTGCACAGCTGGCTGTCAACGCTGACGTGTCCACATCCGTGGAATTCCACATAGCTAGAAAAATGAGTAAAGTAAAAACAGAGAGGCGTTAGGTAGATCATGAAAATACCAGCATTACTTACTTTTTATAGAGCATGCGCCAAGCGATTTATGATCTTGATTAGTCGAATAACTATCTGCTAGCATGTGAGGCGTAGAAAACAGTAAACTACCAATACTAATAAGAGCGAGACCAGCACCAAGTACGGCAGGTTTGCTATGCCGCCCACCAAAGTAAGACACAGGTATACAAAATAATACGTATCCAAAGTCGTAAAACTGAAAAATTCACTCACTTCCTATGAAATAAATGCCCATGGAATACAGCAGCATGAGCAGTAGAAGAGTATCGGAATGCGACATTGCACGTCAATCTAGCTATCACTCCTAGCTAGTTAACTTAATGCGCCACTTCAGTGCCAAATCAGTTATATCACGGCAACCTAGGCCTATGCCGCTTCTCTGCTAACCGAACATCATTAGAAAGAATTGAAATTGCCTTCTTATGATCATTTTGATTTTGTAGACCACTGGACAGGGACAAGGAATTTTTTCCCACATCAAGCTCCTCCCCAAGTTCCTCCACCGGTAGCAACCACTAGAAAAATAGAAGGAAACCTCAATTCATTGTGAATTTATCGAGTAGAACAGTGAAATAAATGATATAGGACCTGGCTGTCAAGATCCAATGCTTGACCCAAAAGTGCCACAACGAAACAACCAGATGAAAGTGCTGGTCAGTGCGCGTTACCGCGCTTCAAAACTATAGAACTACGAACCATATAGTACCTGTACGATGCGACCCATAGTGCTAGTGCTAAGTTTGAACCGACGTTCTATAGATGAGATCGCAGAAGGCACGAGACCATTGACAATAATACCTTGTACTGCACAGTACCAACACAACAATGTAATCATCCATCTACGTGAACCCAAAAACGATAACCAAGAGGGCCTGCAATGATTGAGTGTGAAAAAGGATGACGCTATTCACGCCTATACAACATTTACTTCGAATGGAGTGACAGTAAACGACTTGAAAACCTTGAAAAAAAAGTTATGCCAATCAAAATGCAGTCTAAATCAACAGTGGACTTTTTATATCAAGTTCAGGATCGTTGAATATAATCACTACAAGCATTTCTGACAACCCCGCTCCGCAGAATGGATTTGGCAAAACAACGACTGAATAGAAAAATGGAAAATGATAAATACAAAAACAGGAGCAACATACCTCCATTTCAATAATCCAGCTTGCGACTCCTGTACAAGAACACTCATTTCCATTTCAATGATTTCATTTTGCTTTTCCTGTATAAGACCAATCATAAAATGATGCCCCTCTCAACATGCCTTTGAATGTTTTGATGATTCACATCCAGATGACAAATCAAGGCGGTATTGTTGTAAAGAAATGTGACTGACTTGCCACTGCCTATCGCGAATGTCGCAAATTCTACGAGGTTTTTCCACATTACGGTAGGGGACACCTTGAGAGGCCTGCCGGCTGTGGCTCCTAAATCGAAATGGTATCGTGAACGAATGCACATCACATACAGCATCAACAAAGATTTATTTGATGAGCATCGCAATTGAATGCTCTCCCAAATTCAAATTTAGCTTAACTGAAGGCACGCCCCGCGTTCAAAAATGGCGACTTGTGCATCTCAAACACTAATGACAAGATGGTGATAATACAAAAGTGAAGGAAGAGAACACTAAAAACCCCCTTAAGAGCGCGTTCAGACTTCGCGATCGCGCGATCGCTGTGATCGCGCGATCGCGCTACTGTGGGTGAAATTACACCGGGAGGGGTCATGTTCGTTCATGTTCAACTCAACTCAACAAAAAAGTTCTGGGGAGTCGTACTGATATCACCATTTCTCACATCACGATGCTGTATCCTGCCTCCAATAGGCAGTTCCAAAAACGATATAAAAGTAAGTTCGACCTTTTTTGATGTCTTTTAGGCCGTGTTCATATTCGCAATACTGACGATTTGCAGAAACCGTCGAAAGGAAAGGTTGTGTATAGACCTGGAGGACGGCAGAACAAACAAAGCAAACACAATGTGACAAAAGTAAAGTGAATATCTGGAGGACTGGCAAAATCGGGGGAAGGGAGAGAAACAACATCACCCGCTGTTGAAAGTTCTGCGTGTCTTACTTTTGGAACAAGATGTTCAATACTCCGCTTGAACGTACTCAGATGCAAAATTCAGTATAATAATTAGCATATTGTATATTTAGTACTATTTTACATAGGAAATAATAAATAACTCAAAGATATTTCGAAACGTTCCTTAAAATTAGGAGGGCGTTATGTACACAAAGGAAGAAAGAAGGAAAAGGAAAAAAAGAACAGGAACAATAAACATGATGACTCCCCCCGGTGTAATTTCACCCACAGTAGCGCGATGGATCGCGCGATCACAGCGATCGCGCGATCCGGATCGCGAAGTCTGAACGCGCTCTAATGCTCCATGCTGAACCGCACTTGTGCGCATAAGGCGACGAAAGAGCTTGATCGAACGAGCTCTCATGTTAGAGCCAGCTCTTTCTCCACTCCACCCTCACCATTCAAAATGGAGGGAATAAGTAGCGGAACAACCGCACCATCGAGTAGCAATAAAAAAGGAGAGAAGAGCGTCGCTACCACCAACGGGCAGAGCCGTGGTTCCGCCGCGAGCGATCGCGCTTTCTTCAGGTTTCTGAGCTGCGGAACAAGTGCAACCTCCATGCTTGGAGGCAAGATGATCATCTCCAAGCAAGGCTCCCGAATGTTAACGTTAAGGACGCGGGGCGCGCCGTTACAGAAACCTTCTTGGATTTCGCCAAGGGCCTCAACAAATAGGAGAGGTGGTCGTTTCTCGCGATCAAATTCTCGCTGACGTGTCATGACAGCTAATTGGTTCACGTCAGCCAAATTGGACAACTCGTCAGAATCAGTCAACGATAGGAAATTCATAAATGACGGCTTAAATTGAGCCGTAAGTATTGCTTTCATTGCTGCTTCTCGATTAGGATATCTCTCACTGTCCACTGAAGAAAATGACACCTTGCACGAGTTTATTTGCCAGGATGACGATTTACCTGACCTCTTATGACCTTGCAATCTTGTTCGCTGCGAGTAAACGGGCGTGTCAGGCTGCCAAAACTGTTCTCCTCAGCTGTTGAAGCGGGTAAGCGGTAACAACTAGCGGAAAACGACTGCTAAGAACGATATGATACAGTCTCGTCGCTTGTTCGCTTTAACAACCGGCGGAAAACGCGGGTTTGGTGCCGCGCCAAATCCCTCCCTGCTGATACGCCCACCCCCCCCGCAGCGAAAAAGACTGTACAATGCTCAAAATTGAAAGGATCTCATTCTAAGCGTTTTCGAGGGTTCTTTTTTCCAGTCAAGAACTAGCACCAATGCATACGTATTTGAATCCCACTCCCTCAATCCGTAACAAGAAACTTATCTTCAAATGTCTCTCAGCATCGCTTTCAAAGTTCCAGTTAGACAGGAGTTAAAACCAAGTTTCAGAGGAACAACACCAGAGTCTCTCGGTCCCTAAAGCGATGACGGCTCTCTTCGAACCAGCAACGGCCTGAGATATAATAATTCGAGCTATGCCGCAGTACTTATAGCCTCATCCAATGCAAAATCCTCTTATTTTGGAGGGCTTCTTACAAAAATCACTAACTAGCCCATCGATGATAATTTTGCCAACCTACGCATAATTCCTCTGCGAATCCATCTCGCATGCGCGCCCGATTGGGTTATGTTATGTTATGTTTATTACGCTGCATAAGGCAAACGTGAGAGAACAACAAACAAAGAACATCACGAAGAAAACTTTCTGGGAACAGACGACAACGATATATCAACTAGGAAAATACGCTCACTCAGTATATCAAGAAGATATCAAACTAATCAAAGTGAAATGATGCGACTCGAGCTGGCAACGATCCGAGACTATTCAACTATTGGTTAAGTTAGGAAATTCTGAAGTCAATCTCAAGCAACTAGGATGTTACGTGAACTAAGAAGCCGTG
>MU912582.1:7510-21051 GCA_036418165.1 Cooperia oncophora
AAACCCTTCGATTCAGACTGTACTTCACAAATGAGCTGATTCGAGCATCAGCATCGGCCGGGCATTTGTGGACGGACGAGCAAGGTGGGCTTCCGAGTCAGTGTGTCTCAGTTTGATAGGGTGCTATTAGGTTGTCCGGAAAGTTCTCAGCGTTTTGGGTGTTTCACTTTAAACGATCGTAACTTTTTTAATACTCATCGGATTTAATCGAAATAGGCACCATTCGAATCAGCACACTTTTGCCAATGTGACAGCAGTCGAGAAATCCCATCAAAGAAAAAACTGGGTGGTCGAGAATCCACGAAATCTACGAAGGTCTTTTTTGCCTGGTCCTAATTGATGAAGTATTTTTCAGCAAGGAAGTTCTGAAAATGTTTGAAAAGGTGATAGTCGGTTGGTGAAAGGTCTGGAGAATATGGCGGTTGAGGTAGAACTTCAACCCCCAATTCGTTCAATTTATGGATAGTGATTTGTGAAACGTGTGGGCGGGCGTTGTCATGCAAAAGAATCGGACCCTTTCTTTTGATAAGTGTTGGCTGCATCTGACAAAATTTTCGGTACAATTCGTCGATTTCTTCAAGTAGGGTTCTGCTGTGATGGTTTGGCCTGGTGATAAAAAGTTATAGTGGATCACACCAGCCGATGACCACCAAGCCGTGACCAGAATCTTTTTTTCGTGAGGGTTCGGCTTTGAAAATTACCTCGGTGGTTCGTCGAAATCCAACCACTGTCCGGAACGTCTCCTGTTATCATACATGACCCATTTTTCATCACAGGTGACAATTCGGTCCAAAACAGGTCGTTTCTGCTGCGCAAAAGCAATGCAGAAGGAACCTCGAGACGTGCCGATTCCTGCCGGTCACTCCGATTGTGGGGCACCCAATTGTCGAGTTTTTTCACCTTCCCAATGCGTTCCAGACCATCTGCAACAGTGGATTTGCCAAGCCTAGCTCTTCTGCTATCTCTCGAACTGTTTGGGATGGGTCAGCCTCCAAAATCCCCCTAAAATCCTCGTCAGATATTGCTTTAGGTCGACCGCTATGAGGTTCATCTTCAAGGCTGAAATCTCCAGAACGAAATTTGTTGAGCCATTGCCGCACAGTGCTTTCTCTAGCACTATTGGGCCACACCTGGTTAATTTGTTGAGCTGTTTCGATTGCGGATTGCCCCAATTTATAGTCGAAGAAAAAAATCGTCCGAAGTGCTCTTTTCACATGCTTGAAAAAATCTTGAAAAAAGGGGGTTCATCAAGCAATGGTGAAACGGCAATTATACCATCAGATAGCGCAAGAAATTCTCTACAGGATGTGCTACTGAGAAGCAAGGCAGAATGAGTTTTTAATCAGCAGTGAATGTACAAAAAATAGGTGCACAAAACGCTGAGAACTTTCCGGACAACCTAATATAAGACACCTTCCTTGGGAAAAGCGCTACGGAGCGCTTAGCCAGTTGCGCTGGAATCTGTCCTGCCGACCGTATTAATCGTACACATTCTGGGAATTTATCGTGTCACTTACTTTCAAAGACACATGGTACGCTCAAACACATTGGGGTGTATGAGACTATCAGGCCCAGCAGTCGAGTGTCGTGGTCCCCCGCCCAGAACTATCTCTTCTCTGCATCTATATCAACCGTACCGGTCACTGGCACGATGCCAACAGGAAACTCGAGTGGCTTTCTGAGTCGTATAGGAACAAAAGGATTTTTTAGCAGGTTTTTGACCGTTTCACTTCGCTTTTTCGCTATTTTCCCCACTATATAGACAGCTCTGCTACCAATTTACATAGTACACCACATTATCGTGCTTATGCCTCTGAACTGATATTTGAGGGAACTCAATTAGGGTGTCAGATCATGAAAATCAAATATATTAGCAACAGCGTGATGTTCATGTTACAGTTCCTTGGCTCAACTCTTTATGCTCTTTGGTTTTCAATGCTTTACCTCTCGATTATCACAACTCTAAACCGTTTCATATCCGTGGTATTCGCATCATATTATAGCATTATTTTCGAGCGGCGAAACGTCAAAGTAGGTCTCATTGGTTTCTGGAGTTTCAGCAGAACCTTAGTTTATTTCTGTACAAAATGTTCGCAACGTAACCACCGAAGACGGATTTATCTTGGATGAGACTTTAAAAGGGAGACTTTAAAACAATATCGGAAGTCTCGTAGAGTTGTAGTACTGAAGAAAAGCACAGCGATTCCAGAGAAAGGCTTACAGTGAATAAAGTGGTGTTAACAGTAATAGTAAAAACAAGAAAACCATATGAATAATGAAAGGATAAATCCTTCGCTGTTGACACTCCCTCTGTGGTGGCACGCATTCTATTGGGTTGGCTCATAAATAATGGCACAGTAATGTTTTTTTCTCACGCAAACTTTTATATGGAAATGACAATTTTTCCCAATGTGTTCTACACTATTTGATAGATAATTTTCTGCTCTATAAGATAGTGCAGTTGCCTTCCTACTGTTTCTTGATTTTTGTCGATTTTTATTCCATTGAAATGAAAAGTCGAGTCGACCCAAAAAAGATTTTCCGACAACAGCTTTTGCAGTTTATCTCGGCTCTCAAATCACAGAAGAAGCTCAAAACTTGTGACATATATGGCCAAGGAGTGGCCATATATGACAGCTTGAATTCAGTTCAAGCGGTCAAGGAATGGGAATTTGACCTTGTAAAGTGCAATTGCGTGGGGCGCCCCCTGGGGGGAGGGGGCGACTGCCTCAACTTCAAGAACTGCAAGAAAACTAACAAGACTATCCTCTATGGCAAGGAATTCTCTGCAAAACAATATGGAACTCAATGGCAAAACTTTTCATCTTTAGCGCGATATTTCGGGTGAGAAAAAAACGCCATTACTTATGGGCCGACCCAATACTTCCATTCAGAATCGAAGTGACCTACTGAATGGATGTCACCTATACAATGACTTGAGGTGGCCGGCCGAGGACAAGTCAGTGTTCTTATCCATCCAGACGAATCTGGTACCAACTTACCGTCCCCGGTGTAGAAGGCTTGGTTGGCCTGGGCGAGAGTCGACCTAGGATTTGAACCTAGGACCGCGCGCGAGTGGTAAGCGCGCCCTTGTCACTACACCACCTCCGCCTCAGTGAAAATAATACCGCTGAATAATCACCAGTAATAATAATGAATACTCAACATCGCGTGTACCACAAATCAGAAGAAAGTCATGTCGTCGCCTGCAAGGACACCCTCAAAGTCACAATGGGTCTACTCCTTATTCTTCAGCGACCCGCTCTGTCGCGAGGTTCGCTCTTCTGACTTTGTGCCGCCATTTCTCCCGATAGGATGTCTAATGGGCGACGGCACCAACTTTTGTCGTTACCGGGGCGTCCTTTAAAGCGTTTATAACACCTCAAGCTGGAGAACCTACAAGAAAGCCCAAGAACGTTCTGATTGTTGTAGTTGTGTTTTAAACAGTCGATTTACTGGCTTACGCCAGGTGTTTCAGATAATGTATTTCTTGGCTTTCATGATATTTCTTATTGCGTGGGTTGTAAAGCTGACACCATATTCTAGTTATATTTTCAACATGACGGACCTCTCTTGGACATACGCAAAAGATGATAGTTATGTGAGTTTCTAGTACTTTCACTTTCTCAAAGGTTGTCATCGGTGAGTAGAAGTTACAAGACCAGTTTCATAAGGCCAGTCTAAGCCTCAGCTCCCCGCGTTCACCTTTTCCAGCGTATGCTAGGGTCTCTAGTTTTGACCTAAAGCTGTTAAACCATGGCCTTTCAATTCCAGTTGTTGTTTTCAGATACTTTCCCGGTTGTCACATTACTTTGGTACATATGGCATCGTGGTAGAGGTTATATGTGCAGTCACTGCCTATACCGTCATTTTTGCCAACATTCTGGTACGAGTGAGTTTTTCGTCTGACTTGCACCCGAAATTTCACTGATATGATTCTTGTGTAATTGGAAGCAATTCGAGAAAGGTTTTGATACCGTTCTTCTAGTACTTCTGCCTTGTTCGTCAATGTTTGTCTTTCTTCATCAATGTTTGTCTTATCAATGTCAATGTTACTTTTTTCTTTCACGTATTAAAGGCATAGGACACGACAATTTGGTACTCAGTCTAGAATGGTAGCAGGGGTGCCATCCAGTGGGAGAACGGCGAAAAAGCGAGGAAGCAAAAGCAAAAGCCCGCAATGAAGGCCCTTGTTCTACACGACCCGGAAAGCAGTTTCGGACGAGTTCCGTGCCATTAACCGCTACGGTAGATACGGCTGTATGTACATATGTACTCATCTTTCCATGCAGCACAGCAGTCGCTTTATATCAAATCCCTTTGCTTCATATTGTGCTGTTCAAATGAAGCGATACGAGCATCAGCATCTGCCGGACATTTGTGGGCGGGCGGAAGCGGTGCGAGTAGGTGCTGGAGCTTGCTAGGGTGCTGTACGGGCGCCACGCATCGCCTGCTCAGAGGCGCCAAGTTCTGCCTCGATTCCGCTAGACGTTTTAGTCCTCCACCTCTTGGGGATTTATCGTGCTACCTGTCAACAGTTGTGCTATTCCGTGACCGCAATATCCGTTGTGGTGGTTGGCAGGGAACGAGGAGGGAGGGGAGAGAGGGAGGAATATCTGTCCACTTTTCCATCAGGAACAGATACAAGAGTTGTAATAAGTTAGGCTGATAGAGTTTCTTTCATGCATAGATAAGTGGTATGGTTGATTTGGTTTCCGCTGGCAAGATACAACAGATTCCACACCTAGCTGGTAGGAACTTTTGGTACGGGTACTAACTGGTATTTGTATTGATATGTGATATTTGTATTGATAAGCGTTTGAGCTATATGAGAAATGCGAACTCAAGAACGAAAATTCTTTGATTTTAGACATTGAGAGTGCTGCGCAAATACTCCCGTTATAAATTGAACAACAGCGAGACTTCAAGGACATTTGAAGACTAAATCATGTTTTTTTACAGAGGAAAAGATCCTTGAAGTTGTCAGAAATGGTGCTGACGATTCAGCATTTTTGCGTCTCATTACTATACGTGTTTGGTTTCATCTATTGGGATTTTATCGACGTGTGGAATGATGCCAATGTCGTCACAAACTTCTTCAGTATTTTAACATGGATCTTTATTGTCGGTTTGAATCCATTCATCTACCTCTCAGTGAACAGGTGAGCATAATTTCCCAGTGAAGCTGCTTCAGAAGGTGCTCTTGAAAAAAGAAACATGAACTTAATGTCGAAAACTGCCGCAAACGTTAAGTGATAGTGAGACTAGGATCTTTACTTCCAAATCAGTTCGATAGATCCTTTCGACAATGAAGCTATGAAGTACGACAGCTTATCGCTTGATCTTAGTGTGAAGGACACCTACCACTCTAAAAGGCTTGTCCTGACGATGGATGGTTGGCTAACACATCTCGCTGCCAAGACGATCGACCCAGACGCCCACAAATAGCCTGAAATCGAGTCGACGCTAATACTGTTGTCGCATCATTCATGAAGAACAATTGATAGAAGCCCTGCTGCACTACGCTACTGCATCGACAAAGACGACCTCAGAATCAGTCCCGTGGTTTAAGATAATTTTTGCAAGATACGACTATCACTAATGTTTGTCCTCCAGTGAGACGCTTCTTCCCCATGCCCAGCTATAGGAGTCCTTCCACTTTCCGCCTTTTTGTTCATTTCTCAAAAAACCACGAAAAGTAAAATGAATCGGGAAAAATTTCCGTACGCGAAAAAAGATTTTTCAAAGTCCAGAGGGCTACCTCCTCCTCCCCCAGTATGGCGTTCTTAAAGTTCCTGGACATGCGGCCGTGAATAATGAAGATAAGTCAAAGAAAAATCTTGGGCCAAAAAACACGAAACCCGCACGTCTCTTCCCCCACTAGGGACGAATACGACCTCCAGCTAGGGATTCCGCAGCGTATCACACACCCTCCTCACACTGGACTTTCAGCCGTTCTTTGATAACAAATGCCCACGCTTCTTCACGCAAAGAAGTATTAATTGCCTGGACATTGGCAGCATGCGTAGATAGCGATGGAGTGTACGGCCGTGATGGAAAACTGAACACAACAACAAACTAAACAGCCCGGAACAGGCACAGCATTAGTTGAGGATTTTGGTCGAGCCCGTACGACCCTCCCCCTTTCTCCTTTTTTTTGGGGGGAGGGGTTCGGTACGACCCCCCCCCTAAAAAACAAACCAGTGAAAAGGGAGTCGTTTCCACTGTTTGTTTTTTTTGAGCTCGAGCTAGGCATACCTATATGACGGCTCTAAGTTGTAAAGGCATAAAGTGATACCACTCAAAGTTTGGAGGAATACCTGTCAACTTTTGTGAAGCAATGAATACGAGGATGTGAAATAGCGAATGTGCTGATCCTCCCCCCCCCCCCACCCTACAAAGCCTAAGGTCGCATTCATGCTTGACAACTTTGAAGAAAGACTATCGATTTAAGAAAGAAGCGGGTTGGGAGAAATACAGAAATTCCGAAATGGCGAACACACTTGATACGAATCAATATCGCTTGGCCCACCAGTGGAAGAGATTCTGTACCGCATTAGAAAAACAAAAAAAAAAAACAAAAAAATTAAAACAGAACAAACAAAGGACACAGAAATAGCCGCAACCAGCTGGAAAACGGCCGAGGAATGGATTGGAATGGATTCTGGGTAGGACCAAGGCCGCAAGGTGGTCGCGGTGGTTGGAATGGGGAGCGTTTTTCCGCCATAACTTTCTCTCCTCAATTGTGGCGGACCAGTGGGAAGAGGAAAACGCAGTGAAGAAAAAGGTTTGGGCTGGCCGAAAAGCACCGATATATTTATCAAGGTCGCCACACAGTGAAACTCAGGTTGCGGATCTATTGGGGATGCATGCAATGCAAACTGTCCTGATTTGAACGAAGATATTTTCCTTGAAACTTAACAATTTGCAAATCTAAAACCAGTGTCAAATACTAGAAGATTTCCTTTTTTTCTAAAACCGCTCAGGCTGTTTGTGAAGTTTCCGGAATATTGAGATAATTGATTGGGGATTTATTAGGGAGCACTCCGAGCTGCTCGAAAAATACCGTTTTCTGTGTACCGTTTCAAGCGAGCGTACTAGGGTGTACAGCGATGCATCTGGAATGCATCCCTTCGTGAAATAAGAGCAAGCAGTAGGTGTTTTAGCGCCCATTAGCTTCATTTATGGATGCGCCATGCCTAGGCTCCCACGCAGAGGTAATGGGATGGTGCAGTTCCACACAGTGCCTGTCTACACGAGCACATATGTTCACAGGATTCAGAGAGTTCCATGGCACTTGCTTACAGTGTTGTTGTCCGTTGCGGATGATGGGGCGTGTCCGTGTCCGACGCCGCCAGATCTGTGCTCCGCCAATTGCTGACTCTGATAAAGGAGACCAACAGCTGGAAAACGTCTGATACGAACGCATACGAACGATATGGTAGTCCTGTCTTTCGTCGTAAGAAAAAAAAGACAGGTTGGCTCAGCGCCAAACGCGGTCGCTCGGTCACGCCCCATCATCCGCAGCGGACCAGGGTATGAGTTGTACTGTTTAGCCACATAACTACTTACGTGATGATGTCGACTTATTAATATTTCCAGTTACTCCCCCCCCCTTGGAGAATCCCCAACAATGATGTGCCCTGAGTCCGAAAATGTAACGTGTCTTACTCACTTATGGTTTGGGCAGTGAAGATGGAAAAAGGAAAATTTCATGCTTTTTCTTCATAAACAATTAGAAGATGAGGACTTTCTGCATCTTACATGACTTGATTGTACGAGTCCACTGTTTGCAACGAAAGTTTCAACTGTCACTTCTTTAGGCGGTTGAGGAGAGCTGTTTTGGTGCTCATCAGGGCTAAGAAGAACTTACCTGAGCGAACGATGCTGACTGTAGTGCCTATGTGCCACACCAAGACCGTTATAGCTGTGAACACCAAATGGAAAAAAGCCGTGACGGAAAGTGATGAGAAAGTGTAGATTCCTAATTAATAAATCTATTGTACATACCGTTCTGTGCAGTTGACATATCCATGCCAGCAGTACTAGTAATAAGCCTAACGACTATGATTAGATGTGGAAGGGTGATCCCTAGCACCTTGATGGCAAAAGTCCGACGACCATCCTTCAAACAAGTCTGAGTCTAATTGTGAAATAGTGACCCTCTACTAACTGAACCAGCTGGAAGAGAGTCACTATTCCACTAATACTACTCCAGTACTCAGAAAAAACTTTTTCTGGAACTTTGCCCACAGTTCTTATCCAGTGCCCTAATCGCGAAAATAAGATTCAAAATAAGAAATAAAATAAGATTAAGATTTTCTGGCGCTGGCGCCATTTGGTGCACTAAGTGTTACCTCGGCGCTTTCACCTATTTCATCAAAACAGGAAGCGTGCACATGAGCCTTATCTGATATCCTGATCACGAAATATCATGCTCCGGTTTTGATGTTGGCTCTACTTGGCTCCAAACTGGTGCTAAGTGGAGTCATTTTTCTGAGCAAAATTTATGAAAACTGGCATACGAGGGTCACTTGATCACGAATATGACATTAATTCTTGGCACCCACCCAGTGTAAAGCAGTCTGATCATCTGCGTTCGCTGAGGCTGAGCCTGGTGGAGAGGGAATCATTCCTCGTCCCAGGCTCAATCTTGGCAGAGCGCTCTATTGCGCTGGTGTCGAAAAATGAATGTCCCTTTTGTGATCGGGTTATCAGCCAATCCTACTATGCAAGTTTTCATAGATTTTGGTGAAAAACTTGGTCGGGCAACGGCGCCATTTGGGGTGAGCCAGCGCCAAAAATGAATATCTATTCGTGACCAACACACCGAATAGGCAGAGTTTTAGCGCAATTTCTTTTGACATTTCGCAAAAGTAATAGTAGAGAAGCGCCAAAAAGGCTCAAAATCTACAAGGTACCTAGAGAGGTGACATCGTCAATGATATGGGCGAAAGTAAGCGAAAACGGGACGCTCGTTTTGCTTTCTTTTCGCCTCGCCTCTGTTTTTCGTCACAGTCGATGCTACCCCATCGCTGGGGATTGAACAAACAACAAGACAGGCGGATAATGTGGCGATAAAACTTTTTATGAACAATACCTTCAACTATAAACCGTAACCTTGATAACGACGAGGCCATTTCCATAATCAATTGCAATGCTCTTACACGAAAGCCATTGCCCAAAAGAGGTATTTAAAGCCGCATAGAAAGCCGTTCGAAGTGCCTACGGTTACGGTGCTGCAGTTTGCAAAGTGCCGTGACGTAACTTCTTCTATTCATTTCCAAAAGCTAAGTGAAAACATCTGTTTGAAAACTCGGCGAATCGCGGCTGACCTCGACTTTTTAGATCACGTTATAAAAGCCGATTTCACACACCATTACAACGAGATCAACTTTCGTCTTAGGTTATGCATCGGGTAAAACGTTTTGCATTTATCAGAGCAACTTTCTGTGTTCTCTTTGATAGCGATGAATAGCTTTGAAAATAAAAAATTTCTGAAGCAAATACCGATTTACATTGACCCATGTGAGAAGAACACTAATCAGGTTTCAACGTTTCCCTTATGGTTGTGGATGTTCCCAATTCTGTCATGAGATACTAGATTCGCTTTTCTGGTAGCTACGATGTCGAAAATATGAGGATTTGACGTTCGTTTCAAGGAACCTCTGACTATTCCTTCAAATTCAGTTTTCATTTTTTTTTGTTTTTCGTTTCGTTTTTCGCCTAACAATAAGTCTGAAGGTACGTTTTCGTACCTACGAAACCAATATGCCATATGCAATGAATGGGACAGCCGGCACATTTGCTCGTGGTATCTGGAATTGAACAAGTTTCGCTATACAGGATTCAGCACACTGACACCTTTGCGCTGCTCGTTACTAACTGCCCCACTCATTACGACCCTCCCCTCCCCCCGCTAGGGAATTCCCAACAACGAAGTGCCTGGTGCCCCTCCTTCTCAGCTAAAGAGAGCCTTAAAGCGCCTGCAAAACTTGCCTGAAACTGGAGAACGGAGTCGGTCATTCGGACTGCCTCGCACGCTCCGCCGGCGAGATTTGTTTTTTTTAACTTCTTAGACGTGTCTCTCAGATATCTGAGTTGTTCGTTTACTTGGGTTCCAAGGAACCTCGCAGCATTTTTGCTATGCGACATATTCCATTCAATTGAATGTGTGAATGGTAGCTAAATGATAGCCTTGTCTGAGGCTCACCATCAGGAAAGGCATAAATAAAAGGGATAAAAAGAGCTGCAAAAGTAGCACTCCTGTTGTATGAAGGAGCTCTGAGAAAATTGTTTACTTGTCGAAATAAAATTGTGGTGACAACATGAAAAGCAGTGAAAATTTTTCTCAGCTTGTCCTAGGACTACATCCTGATCAAGGTACGTCCTTCTGTTGAAGAAATTCTCGCAAACCACCAACCCTCACAGAAGTTCCTCCTCTGGTACTACTCCATCCTACCTATACTTGCACTAGCGTTATAAAACTTTTTTCCCATAGTTCCAAAAAAACTCCGTTTTTTTCCCAAAAAGTGACGTCGAGTGGAAAGACGGGAGGGGCAGGGGTGTCAATATAAGCTCACGTGACACGAGAAAAAACGGGAAAATTCTTTTTTTCTTTCTTCTTTTTTTCTTTAAATTTTTTTCCGGAGGCAATACGATCCTCTATGCTGGGCATCTCGAACGTACCACGTGCCCTGATCCTAATCGCATTATAACTATACCAGTCTGGCTGACGCGCATTTCTGCGCGCAGGGTTAAACCTATGTTACTGATAATTGACAGGATTTCTGTGCTGAGCAGTAACACTTAGCCTAATTCCTGTTTCAAAACGGCCCATTTCATCATGTTTCTCCCTTTTAATGAACACTTGCCAATGTTAGGCTCATATCATATTTCTAAAATCACCATTCGTTGGAAATCGGACAGCATAGCGGTTGGAAAGGATTCCGATGGTAAAAATATCGAAATCACAGTGGCTCTTATCATTCCTCACTGGGCAACAACTCCAAACATCCTTTTTTCGGGGAGCGTTTAGCGGTGGAAGCAATTCCGACCGCTAAACTGAGGGATTTTGCTAAGGGAAAACATCTTGACTCATTAAGAATTCGCCCATTCATTCTTTGGCTACGGTGATGTGAGCAGATACGGACCCAAAAGCCCTCGTCGGACACTGTCAGAATTTATCTCCCACCTTTAATGTTCCCTAAGTACCTCTGAATTACTTGCTGGAGCAGTTCCCAGTGTTGCTATGACTCTGCTGTGAATTTTCCTGGCTATCTTATCAGCTGTTATCAATTCCTGCCACCGACCATGTTCCCATACTGCCCCCTATATTACTTCTTGGAACCAATGTCTCGTCGTTGCTGTGGCCGGTGTTATGAATTTGGTGACCCTCGCTTTCTAAGAGCCCTTATGATATCTTATCGGCTGTTATCAATTCCTGCCACCCACCAATAATGTTCTCATCCTGTCCCCTATACTTACTAAAGTCCTAGCGTCGCTGTGACGCGCGCTATGGAGTCGGTGACCCTCGCTTTCTAAGACCCCCTATGGTATCTTATCAGCTGTTATCAATTCCTGCCACCACCAATAATGTTCCCATCCTGTCCCCTATCTTGCCTCTTGGAACCAAAGTCCTAGCGTCGCTGTGACGCGTGTTATGGAGTTGGCGACCCTCGCTTTCTAAGACCCCCTATGGTATCTTATCAGCTCTTATCACTTCCTGCCACCTACCAATAGTGTTCCTGCCCGACCTCCTACATCACTTATCAGTTTGAGCGCACAGTCGCTGTTTTGAAGGAAGTTATGAATTTCCGGTCAAACACACATACAGACACACATACACACACACACACCAACAGACAAACTTAGCGGATTATATATACTAGGATAATGATAGCAAGACAGAGTGCTCATATGCTATCATCAGTCATTCCAAAGTTAACATGAGCTCTTTGCAAAGCGCATATGTATGTTAAGATAATTCGTTGTCATTCCAGCTCCTGCACCTCCTCCTCGGTCTCACTGCTGCCGCATTTGCTGGGTCGTATAGTGAGTTAATTCGCTTACTATGTTTGTTTTTTTTCGAATTATACTGTACTTTATTTGCATCCAGAACCACTTACATAATCCAGGCAGTTGCACTTGTTCTTAAATCTTTTGTGTTATTTGAAATGCATTTTGCAAATACCCAGTTTGCCGTTGCTATTATTGCATTGCATTTTTACTTGTGTTCGGCTGCCTTAAATATAGGTTTTTCGGGTGGCTTCTGAAAATCGTAGCGTGAACTTCTGTGGTGTAAAACAGTTATCTGGCAATCCAATCTCTTTACATTTTGACTACAAATAATATATAATACATTAATATATAATACACGGAATATACATTTTGACTTATAACTTCGGTGATTTTCGCTAGAAATTTAAACATCATCGCACAAATGAGCAAGCTTGGGGAAGTCGAGCAGAGAAGTTCATGCAGGCCTTTGAAATGAAGGGTCATGCTTATTTCGATTCTCCTTCGCCTTACTATTTGCTTCGTACCACCTCCTCTTGTTCGAAGTTCAAGTTCTTGAAAAAAATTGTAAGACTGAGTTTGCACATCACATTCTGTGATTGCACTTCGGGGGCACTGTGGTCAGGTTACAGCACCGCGATGTGTGAAATGGTGGTGCCAGCGCGATGTGTGAAATGGTGGTGCCAGTACGACCCCCCCCCCTCGAAGGAAGGTTTCGGTACCATCTTCCCCCTCCCCCAGCACCTACCTACCACTTTCTACAAGTTCACAGCTTCCTACCTGTTTTTACAAAAGTTCCCGCATTTTCCAGTTTTTCACCCAAAGATTTTCCGTCGAGCGCGGGAGGGGGAGGCGACCAAATACGACTTGCCCCCCTCCCCAGCTGCGATGTGCTGTACACAAAGATACAGTGCAGCGACTGTGGTATATTTACGAACTGGTGGATGTTAAAAGCAGAAAGTACTGAAAAAAAACTGTGGAAGGCATTTTGACTGAAAAGCAGAGGTAGGACCGGTATTTAGAGAAGCGAAACACGGCTGCACGAGTAAGGAATCAGAGAGAAAAGTTATCAAAAAAGTAGTACGAAAGGAGACTAAGGCGTATCCTACACATCATGAACGCAACACGTCACCCTTGCGTTCATACATAGATACACTCGAAATGCCTGAGATGAGGTAGGCGTGGCTGCGTACTTCAACTAAACGTCGTGGTGGCTATGCTTTTGGAGAGATATTTTCATTTTGACCCAAATGTGGTCACGTCTCTGTCCAACAAAGAACAAGATGGCGGTTGTCTCAAATTGAAATATCCCACGAGTAACCAGTTCTGTGCCATGTTCGAATGCCACGCCTACCCCGTCTCAGGGATAAGGAGTGCATAGGGTCGCAACATATCTGGCACTTTTTATGTGTAATGCACGTTTTAGAATAACGCATCTACGAAATGACCCGGCCGCTCCCATGGTCAGTAACTGTCTAGCTCTAAAAGTTTGACAACCTTCGAGATTGCTAACCGAATTACGT
>MU912582.1:21326-44444 GCA_036418165.1 Cooperia oncophora
CTACACATCATGAACTCAACGCGTCACCCTTGCGTTCATACATAGATACACTCGAAATGCCTGAGATGAGGTAGGCGTGGCTGCGTACTTCAACTAAGCGTTGTGATGGCTATGCTTTTGGAGAGACATTTTCATTTTAATCCGAATGTGACAGGTCTCTGTCCAACAAAGAACAAGATGGCCGTTGTCTCAAATTGAATTACATACGAGTAACCAGTTCTGTGCCATGTTCGAATGCCACGCCTACCCCGTCTCAGGGATAAGGAGTGCATAGGGTCGCAACATATCTGGCACTTGTGTAGTGCACGTTTTAGAATAACGCATCTACGAACTGACCCGGCCGCTCCCATGGTCAGTAACTGTCTAGCCCTAAAAGTGGGACAACCTTCGAGATTGCTAACCGAATTACGTGGATAGAAGGGATTCTGTCATGTTATCACTGAGTGCGTCCCTAATGCGTGTTTTTGTTCTCAGTCAGGTAGACAGCACGCGCGCGTGAAGAAGTGGGCAACAGCACATAGTTATAGTCATGATCCCTGTGAATGATAGAACGTGTGACAGGGGCGTGGGTAGCAAAAGCAGCCCTTCCAGTCGCTTGGTACGGACCTAGGATGGCAACATCGATGAAGAGGAAGGTTTGCAAAGAACAAGACTGTACTCAGAGATGCTCCTCTTGTAAAGTGAAAGTTGATCATAACTGGTAATCGTCATGTATCCAGCCAGTCTTAGCCAGTGCAGTACCTTGAGCTCTGTTCCAGTTAATTTTCTTTGTATATATTGTATAATTATCTTTTCTCAGAATGTTTATTTCAGTTCCACCCGGTGAAGATGGTGATTCATGTATAACACGGAACTTGTGCTCGCATGGAACAGTTTGCGTTCAGACCCTTACAGGCCCACGATGCATGGCTAAAGATCCAGGTGAGATCAATTTGTTTTTAGGACCGAAGCGTTATCGCTGAATGAATTGCAAGGAAGTTGGCAAAGGTTACACGGGCTTTAGTGGGGCTCTTGACATCGCACAAGCGAAAAAATGGGACCATTGAGTATGGCTACAACTCACACGCTCAGCATAATGACCTGGGTCTGCGGTCTTTTCATGGCATTGCTCCTCCTATGCCTCACATTACATCATTCATATCCTTAGCGTGTACTTTGCCCGTAGCTCACTAAAAGTTTGGGGCGAGCTTAATGGCTTGCGTTAAGGTAGAGACATTAATATCATTGATGAATATGTTTTCGAGAAGTGGTAGCGAGTCAACTCGAAGAATATGTGAATATCTAAAATATGATTTTGTTGGATAAGAAATGTACGAGTTTTTGATTCAGACTTATTCTGACGTCTTTTATTAGAAGGCACAACATTTCTGTGCAAACTGGCCGCATTATAGGCGTGAGGCACGATAATTTGGTGCTCTGTCTAAAACGGTAGCGTGGGTGCTATAAAGGATAATGGAAGGATAAAGTCTTCGCCGTTGATCAATCCCTTTGTGGGATGCGGCACGCATTCTACTTCCATTCAGAATCGTAGTGGCTTATTGAATGCGATGTGGCCTATACAATGACTTGCGGTGGCCAGCCGATGTACAAGTCAGTGTTTTATCCTCCCAGACGAATCTGGTACCAATTTACCGTCCCCGGAGGGTAGAAGGCTTGGTTGGCCTGGGCGGGAGTCGACCCGGGATTCGAACCCGGCGCCGCGGAGTGGTTAAGCGCGCCACTTGTCACTACAAAACCTCCGTGTGGGTGCTACGTTGGAAAAATGGCGAAAAACCGAACGGAAACGGTGAGAAACCTGCGAGAAAAACCCTTCGCTTCTTAATGACTCAAAAAGCAATTTCGGACGAGTTTTCCGATGGTATCTTGCCACGAGTGTCAGGAACGGTCGTCCATTTGTGGGCGGGGGGCGCGGTGGGCGTCCGGTCGGTATGTTGCAGGTCCACAGGGCGCTATAAGACCCCCCTCCTTGGAAAAGACGCCACGCAGCGCTCAATCCCACACGTTTTGGGGATTTATCGTACCCTTGCCTTCAAGGTAGCGAAGAATTTCAACTGACAATGAACATCGTGTAGGGTTCTTCCAAATAAGGTGATCATGCCTTCAAAAGGATTAGCATGCCACCTTAGAGGCTCATAAATGATTCGAAAGAAAAGAATAAAATTTACAACGTCAAAATATATTGCGAGAAACGCTCATGAAATTTAGAAAATTTGACAAAAAAATGTTACGGTATGCGCGTCAAAGGCGTTTATAGAATGCGAGGTATAGCGTAGGAGCTGCTATTTCATCTTAGTTTTGAGGTCACAGTACGCCGATCATTGAGTCCCCATCTTTGAGTCAAGAAATCAGTGAGGAATCGTGGAAGATGAGCCCATATGGCATACCCGGAGGCTTGAAGCAAGGATGCGGCGGTTCGACAATTTGTTGTCTCTGCTCCGTCGCTCCCTCGCCTTCCGTTTCCTCAGTGATTCTTCATCGCAAACTCGCACATGGCTGAAAATCTACTGCTGAGAATAGTTTTTATCTCCGGCCCTTTCAACTACTTTTTACATTAATCTACACGAGTGGACCAAGTAGCACCCACAGTTTCCTCACTTCGCACGTTTGTCTATCGAGGAATCTGCTTACCAATAGAATCTCATCGTCCTATTTCAGACAATAATTGCGACAAGAAAACATGCTCTGCGGGAAAAGCATGCGAGTACAGTGAACCAGAATGTAATCCGGGCACGGTGTGCTATGCGGAACCGAAGTGCAAGAATCAACTATCCCAAAGTGAGCTTTTAGGCATCTGAGTAGGTTTTTCGAAGATGAAACGAAGTTGAAATTTAGTTACACCTGTGGAGCAAGGCACACAAATGGTCGCCAACACATTCAGTGCAACAGATATGCGCATCAATCCGCCAGGTCAGCTCTTAGAGAGTACAAATGAAGTTATTCACTAACTAGTCTAGTTTTCAGGTTTTAGATAAGGAATGGTTTAGGGTCGCCAGTTCAGACAAGCAAGGGAATGGATGATTTATAGTGCCCGCAACTAGAAGGGGGAACGGTGAAGGCCTCTTTCCGCCGTGAAAACGCTTTCACCCATGCAACCCAGTCGCTGGGAAAGCTTTTAATACAGTGCTAAGCGCGAGTAGTCTCCGAAAGTCTGACAAGTACGGTTAGGTCCAGCACGCTAAGAGGTGACAGTCCAGGAAGTGGTTGGAGTTGCAGTCATATTGAAGGAAGTATAAGAACATCTACACGTTTGACGTCAAAAAGAAATCCATTCAAGAACATCGATTGAGCAACTCATTCTAGCCTAATCAATCTCTGTTATCGTCACACTCTTTTGGCCATCTTCCCATTCCCTTAATAAGTAGTTTTCCTTCCAAAAAGCTCGCTGGACTGTGATCTGAAAAAAAATTAAACATCCAGATTCATACTTTGTTATTTTGTGGTTTTTCTCAACCAAGCAGTGTTGCAGGGATCGGGTTGAAAGATATTCAGGTGGAGTAACAGGATCCTACCATGCGTGAACGGCCACATCTGCCTGCTCGTGTGTCCGAAAATTCGACACTCCCTTAAGAGGCAACTGAGGGAACGGGTCAAGGGTGCGTTGGGTAGGGCATGGGCTACGATGTACGGAACACACATGCTAAACCCCTCCCACCGTGGGCGGACCTTGCGTTTAGCTAGGAGGCCACTTTCAAAAATCCGTAACTCGCTTCCAGATAAGCCTTAAAGCGGAAAAGAGAGAAACGTTAGGAAATATGTAGGCGCATGAAGTGATGCAGACATAATTAAATTGGGCGGAGCGTACTATGAATCGGCGGCGCTAGCTGCAGAACTTACAAAAATTCCTGACTCGGCTGCACACATGTCCGGAGAGAGGAGATAGTAGGACGAGAGGGAATGGGCAGGCGGACGGAAGGCATACCTGCGTGCCGAACATTGTCTCAGAGAGTGCTCGGGTGGCATCAGCAACTTACTATTAGAGCGACATCCAAATTCCATCTTGAATCGTTGTCAATGGCATAGAAATGAATAACATTCGTCTTCCTTGTTACATCTGAAAAGTCTCACCTGCTTTCATCTCTAGTCTCAGTAGTCGCCACGGGTGATGTTCGTTCTTCCACTCATAGCCTCTATCTGGAATAGCTGGTTCCACCTGTAGCGCTAATGCCTCCGTTTGAAAGTGTTTGACGACGACCGGCCTTTTTCAAGTATTTTATCGCCTCTGTATAGAGTCGTAGCACCTGAGACTTCTGGTAGCTCAAATCCTCACAAAACAATTGTACTGTAAATGCTCAAATCAGAATAGTGGTGAGACGGTTTGATGCTGCGGAATGCGAAGGTTTGAATTGCCACTGCCAGCATACATATTGGAAGCAGCTGAGATAAAGGAAATGAAGAGAACGTGCGTCAACATTTTCTCCACCTTAGACAATAAGGTGGCTGTTATAGTTCAGACACCCAAACATTTGGAACCCACGGTGATCAGTGCCCGGAGGAGAGAATATGATGTTGAAGCATGCGATTTGCTTTCCTCCATCATGACATAGGCAGGGAGAGCGAAATTCATTGTGGGTGGACCACTAAATCAGTGCATACTTTTCGTAGTGTGCACCCATCCCTTCGGAGCAAGATCCCCCTCTAGGAGCTTGAGATGTGGAGAGTCATAGTGAGTAAGACATTATTCGAAATTTCCGAACATGCGCAGCGTTCAAATCGGGGGGTCGATTCTTCGTTTCCTGATGTCAGAGACCTCTTGCCGGGACCGTCAGTGCCAGCCGAAGACTTCCGCTCTACTGCAAAATGGCAAAGTTACTAGCTTGTAAATTATAAAAACATTTGAGAGTAAGATATATCAGGGAGTAGGCCTCTTGGGCCTTATTTTCATGAATTTCAAGGCTGAGGGAAGAATGATATAAATTCCAGCATGCGGAAGGAACGAAGTACTGAATGGATGCGGAGCAATATGCGAGGGAAAATGTGAATACGTTGGAAAGGTAAGATTGTTGATTATCTACTAAGGAAATTCTGACTTCAAAGGGAAATTGTTCAGCGCCCGATACCCTGCCCACCCATTTGCCTTCCTCCCGCTTGTGCTTGTGCCAACGGATTCTATAGGAATTCCAACAACAGCTGTGTGACAGCATCGCAATGTGGACCGCGTAAGTGTCGTGTTCATCCAAAAAACATGTGGCATAGACCATTTTTTGTTCGCAGTTCGGCTAGGAGGGGTCTTGGCTTCTGCACTGTCGCTGCCTGCCATTGTCGGGTTCATTACATTACAAGAGTTCATAAGTTTCTACAAACTTTGGTAAGGTTACTTGACGGCTTTGCAAGATTTCACAAATGTCTATTCGATGGCTGGACATGACAGGAGGATGCAGCGGAAGTGCAAAATACAACCCCTCTTTCAGTAGAATTTCGCCCTGTTTTTTGAATTAAGAACGGAAATCATAGAAAGACAAAATTTCCAGAATGCAGTGTTAACGAAACTCTCAGTCCTTGTGGAAACCTTTGCGAGGGAAAGTGCGAGAGAATTGGCCAGGCAAGTTTCTTTCATTTTCTTCAACTCATGCAGGGCAAAGCTGTCAATGGCAGTGATAAATATAGTAATTTCCAGAAAAATGGGCTGCGAATAAAGCTGCATGATTTCGTTTTGCAGATCTTTTGTTAGTTCTGTAAAATGCTGTGAATTTGTAGTTGCTTCTCCTTATTGTATTAGGTTGGCGGGAAAGTTCTGTCATACTTTTTTGAACCCAAGTATTCGCCTATTACCTGAAGAGGGCTAACCGGTAATGTGAGCATTTATACATTAAGGATTGATCTTTCTATTAGTGTCACTGGCTCGGCTCCTGCTCATCCTTATTCTGCATTATGGACAAGAATGTTATCCGCTACCTTCAGCACCGACCCCTTCAAGCGCTTCCTTAAACTATTTCTTCTACCACCCTGGCGCCAGCATGGCAGCTGTCGACGCCGAAATAATGGAGCTGCACAAGGACAATGTCTACAGTCATCAGACAATCTTCCACGACGCTAGCTCTTCAGAGCGGGAGCCTACGGTTCGAATGACGAAGTGAGGTTCGGGAGTACCTGTAAACTCAGCTCTAGATAGCGGTGGGTCGGGAAACTACTGGATGAAGAAGCTGCCTCCTCGGTCAATCCGTACGCAAGGCAGCTACGAGATCTGAAGCGAATCGTCAAGCAGAGGGCAAAATCCATCGGCACAGTCCGTCTTCAACGTGCTGGTGCAGCACACCCCGTCAAAAAAGTTCGAGCCGTACTTCATGCAATAGAGCTGGATGGCTCTCCCCTTGCACCGGTGTAGTCCAGACATTGCTCTTTCTGACTGCTAGTCGCCTCCCGTATTCAACCGTTATACAGCCGAGAAAACCTCCACGACTTGAGCCCAAGTCAAAGTTGAGATGATGTCCAACTTTGCGTCGCGCCGGCGTGCATTGTTAAGCGATGGCATCCACGAACTGTCCAAAAACTGGCAAGGATCTCTCAATAACATTGCTGTATAATTTTGATCTTGTACGCCTCTCTGTAAAAAGAAAGTCTAATTTGAAAAAATGTGACAGAACTTTCTCCGCCAACCTAATAGGTAGGGGAATAGTGTGCATGGTACTGAAGCATCACCCGAATTGTCACACTTGCGGCTGACTTTTCGGGTTTTTCGCTCGCTTAAACGCCTCTCTCAGTAGCCGATTAACCTACGTTGGCCCGTGCAAATCTGCAACCATTGGAAAGTTGACCTATCGGACTAATCAGTCTAGGACGTGCTGGTGTAGTTGTTTCTTAGGCGGCTGAGCCAGCGAAGCCAACCTCGCCTTGTTGATCAGTCAGCGTGGATAGAATCCCCCTCACTCCATGAGTTGGAAGTGCATCCAGAAGCTATATTATGCATTCTTAGCAGACCCTCAGGCACGACCATATCAACATTGTCCCTGCTCTGAATGAACATCACCACCAATGGTGCATTCACTCAGCATGGGCAGAAGTCTTTCAGATCGACTAACATCGAATGTGAAAGCTCACCATGAGAACTCAACGCAGGAGGCCCAGTGGTTTCTCCGCGGACATCTCCAGAAGCTGGTCGCAGCAGTGCGCATGCAGCCAGAATACGCCAGCATAGCCCCTCTCCAGGAAGATTATAGCATCGGAAGGGTAAAGTAGCGGTGTCAGTACGATTCCCTTCTCTCTAGGTATAGCCCCCTTACACAGTGTTGAATTTTGATTCGCGCTCAGTGCTACTATTACACAGTAGAGCAGATTATTTCCGAGTTCTTTTTTTGGGACCGTAAGCACACCTTCGCTGGATAACTGTGATTTTCACACCAGTGGAATAGTTGTAGAACGGAAAACAGCATCAAATAGCACAATTTCTGGACCTCTTTAATACAGGAATCAACTAGTTTTTGCTTCGAATATTGAGAAAGCACATCATTGTGATTTGTACAGGGAGGAGCCAAAAAAGCCATTTCGACCGAGTCACATATCAGCAAAGTTTTCGCTGCCCAGAGAGAAGACGTGGATACGAGTACCAGGGCGGAAGATACCCAAGATGTTCCTCGATAAGCAGGAGCTGGCTCTCGCCCATCACCTTCATGTACACCAAAATATGAAGTCATCTCCAGTCGCAGCCTGACTGGAGAAGACCTTTGGAATTCATGTCACCTCCAAACAGCTGCGAAACTTCTAGTATGGAGTCACCCATGGATAGCTACCTGGAGACCAGTACTCTCGATCTGGATGACCTCCAACATCGAGCAGCTCCGACAACGTCGCCACGGTCTAGGACATCATCTTCACCACAGTCGCCAAGGCGCGGGTTGATGGTATGGACCGGACGTACCTGGAATGGAAAGACCAATATTTTCTTCGTGGACCCCGGACTGAAGGTGAGCGCTGGCGGTTACATCGAGCAACTCGTGAAGAATATCCTCCTCACATGTCGTCGCCCGTACCTTCTTGGAAACTTTGTACTGCTACAGCATTGGGTGCCACCACGGGCGTTGGAGAAACTCTCGCCTACTTGGAATGGAAGGGGGCTGAGTACCTAAAGAAGATGGAATATCCAAGTAGGTCACCTGACCTGAATCCCCTCAATTACCCGGTTCGGGCGGAGTTCAATAGGGTGGTCTACGGTGGCGGAGAAATCGACTATCTCGCTGATCTCAGGCACCACATCGCGGTCGCGTGCCAGAATCTCTCGATGGCGCTCGTCCAGAAGGCTGTGGCGGAGTGTCATGATAGTATTTAATATGCTCTTTAATATGGTGGTAGAAATGTCCGATCAGAATTTAATAAAGTGTAACTTATAGCGCCTCGAAAGTCAATGAAAAAAAGTGACTTTTTTGCCTCCCCCCTGTACACTCTATTCGCTGCGGACGGTTAAGCGTGGCCAGTATGAGTGCTTCACATTTTCAGAGCCTTTCTCTGCCGTCTTGTTTAAAGGCGTATGCGACAAAAAGTGTTAGAAAAAGAGTAATACGAAGAGTACGACACAGTATTGAATTTTGTCCGCTTCAACGATTGGTGGAGAACGAGTTTGGCACCAGGCCGAACGCAGCCGCACACGCCCAACCGTCCGCAGCGGAACTATACTATACGAGCACAATTTCTTCAGTACCCAGTTGTTTGCGGAACAAAAAAAAGTAACTGGAAACTATAAGTTTGTTCGAAAAGTCAAAGAAATTTTGAGCCTAAAATTCATTACTGCGCAAAAACGAAGTTATTTCTCATTTGAAATAGGATCCATTATTATTTATGGCCTT
The DNA here is from genome assembly GCA_036418165.1 of Cooperia oncophora. NCBI lineage: Eukaryota > Metazoa > Nematoda > Chromadorea > Rhabditida > Trichostrongylidae > Cooperia > Cooperia oncophora. Next base: position 30,101 of record MU912582.1, read on the forward strand.
TTGCCGAGGAGTGGGTAGATCGTAGATGCCCTTCCCCCAGAACGTGGTTGGCTGGGCTCTGAAGGATTCATCTAGTGCTTTTTCGACGTCGTCGTGGGTTTTGAATTTTTGACCGTCCAAATGGCGTTGCAGATTCGAGAATAGATGTTAGTTTGAGGGTGCAAGGTCTGGAGAATATGGTGGGTAGGAAAGGGCAATCCAGTCATACGTCGCTAATTCACACTTACAATGATGTGGTCTGGCACTGTCATGCTGAAAGTGTACTTTGACTTGCTTCCACCATGTGCTCGTGAGGTGAGCTTTCAGAATGAGCAACGTAGATGTCGGCAATCAATGTTGTACCTTCTTTCAGTAGCTCCTACTATTCTACCCCACAAACACTCCACCAGAGCATAGCATCGCTTTCTTTCCATGCAGGTCAGGTTTTGGGACGTCTTATGCTTGTCCTCCTTTGTCTACCCATTGGGCACGGCGGCGCATGTTGGAGTATAGTACCCACTTTTCATCTCTGGTGATAGGTTGTCCAGCCACGAGTGCGTGCGTTCGAGGGTGAGAAGGGAAGTGTCGTGTCGACCTTCCGATCCATGCCTCTCTGTGATAATGCATGTGGTACACATTGGCCAAATTTTTGAACCTTTCCTATTGACTTCAATCCACGGACCACCGTCGGTTGGCTAACACCAAGCTCGGCGGACAACTCACAAATGGATTGGTATGGGTCCGTAGTACGTCCGAATCCGCAGTCGTTGGCCGCTCTGTCCTTTCGTGACCTTCGATAGTACACTCATCTTTCATGTTGGCGGAGTAAGAGTAGACGGTGCTCAGAGCGGGAACATTCTCCTTATAAACATCCTGCAGGCGGAGGTGGGACTCGTCAAGAGAGGCCAGCAAAGAAACAGGAACAGCATTACGTCGCAGAGATGGTGTTCAGAGGGAGTGAAGTCAGGTAGCATATTAGTCCTGAAAGCACTACTTTCTGTCGAACGTTTATAATGGTTTTGTAGGCCGTTCCTTTCCCTGAATGGCTGCTCGAAGTACCCGGGATGAATGAGAACATTCACAAATGTCCGAGGATGTCCTGTGTCCTCTCGAATAATAGAATATCTCCGCTTTCCAAGAAGAATAACGCTTTTCTTACAGAAAATGGTTCTCAATAGGAAAATTCTGAGTCAGTAAGTCAGTCAAGCTCGATTCCTTCCATGCCATTGCAACAAGACTGCTTTGGAAACTTTATTATGCTTCTAGGGCGCACATTTCCTTTTAGCGAATGAGCGAGTAGTTGTTGGCACCGGACTGATCTTTTTCAGGCACCGCACATTTAGCTTCCGCACTGAGGTAAATGAAAGGTATAATTCTTACATGAAGTTTGGCCGTGCAAGCAGATGGGGCTCAACGGTTTGAGAAGACCTACAACTTCATTATCCATCACGATCTAGTACCGCCCCACTGTTGCCCTGACTATCTCCTTCTCCCGTCGACTAAATGCTACTCGTGATTTGATTGCCCCAGAGACGATGTACCCTGCTTCCTGGATGGAACCCTTCTCGCACTGCAAAAACGGCTCGATGTCTACAAAGAAAAAAATAACTAACGTTCGTCAGAAGCGACCAACGCAAAATCTTCAATCGCCAACTTCCTTATGAGGGACATACTTTTATCGCATAGGAAAAGACCACGTATTAGTGATGCTACTGCTGTTTATAATCTTGGCTATATGTCTTTCAGAAAAATGTAAATTCATATACACTAAATTGCCTAAAACCAGGGTAAAAGTTATGGGAAAACCTGATGATTCAATTACTTTCAGGGTCCAGCTCCATGTCCCCAGATATGTAATCCTCCAGCTTGCGCCTGCAGAGAGGGATTCTACAGAAATGCTACCGGGCAATGCGTGAATGCCGCAAGCTGTCCTTCAAGTTGGTTCACTGTTTTAAAGTTTTTACTTTGACGACTATGCGTTTCTCCTTGTTGCAAGGATCCACCATCCTTATGTTTTTGGGCACTCTCACTTACATACATTCCTCCATATCCCTGAAGCATTTCGGTATACGCTCTACGACAATGCAAGTGACGACTTCCATGCTTTCTCGTCCTGCAGCTTTGTTTCTCCACTTAAAGGAGGACCTAAAAGGCGGATTCTAAAGGCGGAGTCACTGACCCTAATTTGCGATGTAGTGTCCCTCCCTTACAATTTTTTACCACAAAACCGTACAGGATTGTTCGTCCCGGACCATACTCTACCAACGCCCTATTTTCAACTTCTATACCTGATGGCGGACCGTACCTTCAATGATCGCCGGGTGTGCATTCCAAAGACCTCTTCCACGGTCCTCATCCATACGATATTGTTCGTTACTGATCAGAAAACAACACAATTCACTACATGCTTCCCCTACTTGATTTCGAGGTGAAGCTCCCATCCAGAACTCAGCTACCATCACTTCAACCCGGTGATCTCGATCCTGCTTGCTTCTTCTGAGTGGTGCTTCTCTGGACGGAGTTACGACTCCCATACTATATGCACTTTTTCTCTTCTAAATGTCGCTTGCGTCTGTTACCTTCACTTAATAAATCTCAACTTCGTAAATGGTTAATTGCTTCTAGAAAGCTCTCCACTACTATGTTTGGTAAAGACTTATCTTCTTTAGAGGGGGCCATCTCCATTACACCATCGATACGCTCGATTGCTCGCAAGCAGAGGCTTTCATGAACAAACGTTGTATGAGCATGTTGCCATTGCGTGCTCAGATGACCTTTCTTAGTAAGAGTCTGACTTGCACTCTCGTCTACTCGAGCCGTTCAGCGCAAGTGAACCGTTCCATTTGAATACGTGGACTGGCTGCCATTAGGCCGTATGGTTCCTTTGCTGTAGTTTTGGCTACATAAATAAATATTCGAATATTCAAAGGGGAACTAGTTACGTCTACAATAGCGGAAGTGAAATTCTTCGTTTGGCTGTGAATGAAAAGGAACTTTCAGGATGCAGCGCCAACGAAACGTTGAACCAGTGTGGTAATCGCTGCGAAGCAAAGTGCGAGAATCTTGGACAGGCACGTTTATTTTAGAACTTTCTAGCTCACATTACCATCCTTGTTTCGCATGGTTATTGCTCCAACCACTATATTTCCTGCGCTGCAGTGAATGCTTCAATTATTCGAAATTGTAAAAATTTCGAAGTTCTGCATTAAAAAGCGTTCAGTCTTTGTGAATTGCGCTACCAAGCGATACTGTTGCAGTAGTGCTGTTGAGGAGAAGGCAGCCATAATTGGGTATCGATCGGCGCAGGCTGCTCCTGTTTTGAGAGAGTTTAGGCTAACAGGAAGGTAGACACTACCTAGTCTGGCTTGTATCCTATTCTTCGATACTCTTCCAAAACAGTGATGGGCTGCGCTGGTAGTACCAGACCGTAAATGGGCACTCCTGCCTTCCTATAATCCCACACCCTCTCAAAACACTAGCAGCGGGGCTGATCTTTACCCGTCTGTGACCTGTCGATATCTCTGGAGCGCTATTATAGCTGCAGCGCGTTGACGCGCGTCACTGCGAAGTCTCAACGAGTCTCAACGCTGCTTCAGTGGGAGCGTCCGCCTTTTAGCCAAAGTAAAAAAGCACGTTTTCGCATAAAGTGGCAGTGCATCTTCCGATTCCACCACTTGAAAGTGCTTGATAAGAGTGCTACTGCTTGGGAACGACTGCTTGATAAGAGTGCTACGGCTTGGGGACGAACAACTCAACTCCGTCTCCATTAGCTACATCCACCTTTACCATATCGTTTCACCACCCTATCGGCGGATTCTTGATCCTTCATATACTCTCTAGCCATACCATGATCTGGTTCTTTTGTCTCCACCGAATCTCTCCGGCTGTATGCTCATGTGTAATGCTCGTAATGCTCATATCCGACAAAGCTTTAATTCAGAGCGTTTCCAACGGTTTTTTTGTTTACTTTTTCCTCCAATTGCCGTGAGAATGGTTCCTGGTTCTATTTTCCTGAACGAAGCTGCCAACAAGAAACAATTCAGTCCATTGCCCTTTTGTGCAATCTCTTATATTCCGGAGCTGTGAAAATACGTATATGAATCGAAGAATTTGTGTGTACAACTTAGTTAAGCTACTGAATTATTTACCGCTGATTAATAAAAAAAAGAAAGGAAATGATGCCAAGGTGCGCCCCCAAGCTGGGGTCCCCACAAATGGATTGAAGGCCCACCCTGCTATTTAAAGTCTTGGCTAGTGGGGTGCAGTTAGGAATTTGTAGTTAATGAATAACTCCTTTCAGCGTCAGTCGGTGGGATATGAAACTCCATAAAGCTGCGAAACTGCATTCTTCCTCATGCCATTGTCTCTCTACTTTCCTTTCATTTTCCTTTCCTTCCTAGGTTTTTTTTACCTAGATCATTCCAATGTGAAACTCCAAAAGTTTATTCCAAAAAAAACCAAAAGACAGCAAAAGTTTTTAAAATTTCGTATCTTGCGATATTTCGGTGCGTAGCACCTTCTTCAGGCCTGAAATTTCAGCTTGTTTTCCGCTGGATATGTATACTCTTTATCCCTGAGACGGGGTAGGCGTGGCATTCGAACATGGCACGGAACTGGTTACTCGTGGGATATTTAAATTTCAGACAACCGCCATCTTGTTCTTTGTTGGAAAAAGACGTGACCACATTTGGGTCAAAATGAAAATGTCTTTCCAAGAGCACAGCCACCACGACGTTTAGTTGAAGTACGCAGCCACGCCTACCTCATCTCAGGGATTTCGAATGTACCTACAGAAATGCAGCTCGGACGAACTCCTCCCCCACCAAGCCACTTACCCAAATATCCCGGAAAATCAGGTGCTACGCACCGAAATATCGCAAGATAAGATATTAAAAAACTTTTGAGACTTTTGCTGTCTTTTGAGTTTTTTGGAATAAACTTTTGGAGTTTCACATTGTTATTACACATTCAGATAAGTAATGAGACTCAGGGACAGCTCCATACTCCTAGATTATTCCGTTGTGGACGTAGTTCCAGTTCGATAACTTCAGGGTCCTACCATTTGCCCTGCAATATGTGATCCACCAGCTTGTGCATGCAGGAATGGCTTTTATAGGAACGCTCAAGGGAGATGTGTGAGCGCCAGTAACTGTCCTCAGAGTGGGTTTTTCTAGAAGATTCTGTATTTGTCCCATGTTTAATGTCTACATGCCTTACAGTAGGCATTGTAAAAGTTAGCCATCCATTTCAATTAATTTAAGAGAAAGCTTTCAGGATGCGGTGAAAACGAGGTGTTAAATCAGTGCGGAAATCGTTGTGAGGGAAAATGTGAAAATGTTGGAAGGGTACGTTGGTTGTGCAGTTTCTCACTTGTTGCAGAACAAACGACTCTGTCTATTAGGAAATAGAGTTTATTCGAGACCAAAGTGAAAAAATGTACATTGTCCACCTATCTGGGTCACTACACTTTTTCTTCCATGATTAAAACCGGTGGTTAGTGGAGTACAAACACTGAAAATAAGGTAGATAGGTAGAGACGATTGATGCAATAGTGGAGAGAAAGGCTTTTAAAACGCTGCAGGAAGACGTCGCCGACCCGTGCTTGTACGAGTACAAGGTAATGAAAAGGTTTTTTCGCTCTACGAACGGGAAAACCGTACCATCGAGTACATAGTAGTCAAAAATGAATGCTGGATGCGGTGAGGCAATGGGCTGGGCATTTCTCTCGTCAAGATTGTGTGGCGTACATATACTTGAGCTGCAAAAATTGGTGCACCTACACCTAAGTGAACCCAAGATGAGCTAGGGAGCCCATTATCAGCTAGATACGCATCGAATGTTTGACACAAGGTTATTCTAGAAGTGTTGCGGCGCCACTGTCGCTGATGAATCTGCTTTTTCATTGTCACCCTAGAGGACTTCACCAACATTGTTTTGTTCCATTTCGATGAATGTTTTAAGTTTCATTCTTTTGTTTCGAACCAGACTTCCTTTCTTCCCCATCTTGTGCTGCTGGCCGCTGGTGGACGCTGATAGAAGCTGGCAGGCGCTGCATTGATATCTACAGTTTCATAGTAGCTGACGCTGCCGGACGCTCGAAACGCTAATGGACGCTGGTAGACGCTGGTGGACGCCGCTGCAGAGCGTGAACGCAGCCTTAGAGGTCCCCACCTCGGCAAAAGCCATCAATTCTTGGGTCATCCCAATAGCGCCGATGTACCTGTATATAGCAACTATATACAGGGGGGGGGTAAAAAAAGTCACTTTCCTTCATTGACTTTCGAGGCGCTATATGTTACGCTTCATAAATTCTAATCGGACATTTTAAAGAGCATATTAACCCATTCGTGACAATGTCCGCCACTGGTGGTGGACACCGAAATGTCCACTTCGGACCATGTCCACCATATGTGGCGGACGGGCTTTTGATGAAATTTTTAGAAACAGTTCGAGTTCTTCGAGGAACTTTTCCCAGTGGTACAAGTCTTCATACCTTTGTTAATTTATGCAAATAGTGGACCAACGAGATCTTCAGATATAAGGGTCCCAGGCACGATTCAACTAGCAGCACCTGAGCCCAAAACCTCTAGAAAAATTTCTGCTGAAAAATTGCCGGTAGGGGTTACTCAGTGCCCCGATCACGAATGTGACGTCCGTTTCTGGCGCCGGCGGTGTTTGACGCCATTTGGCACCATTAGGCGCCAGTTTGGCGCCACCACTTTTTCATCAAAACCGGGGCGCCAGAATGGTGCCGCGCCAACTCACCACTACCTTTTTCCACCAAACTTCAGGAAAAGTTACATACTAGGGCTTTTTGTTGGTCTGGTCACGAATATGACGTTCACTACAGGTCCCAGCGCCAACTGGCGCCAATGGGCGCCAATTGGTGCTATCACCTTTTCCACCCAAATTGATGGGAACTTGGATACTAGGGTTATTCGCTGTCCTTATTATTGATATGACATTCATTTTTAGCAGGAACGTTAGCGTAGGGCACAAGGGTTATCAATGCGATGCTGAGGCTGAGCTTGCCTTAGGAGGAGGGAATCACTCCTCCTCCAAGCTACAGCCTTTTCAGAGCGCTACATGGCGCTCATGCCATGTAGCGCTCTGCAAAGATAAAAACCAGTGTCTTATTTGTAATCGGGCTTCCTCCCTCCCCGCAATTGAGCTCAAATGCAGAACAGCTGTGACTTTAGCGAAAAAAGGCGACGACGAGTGCAGACGGATCCCAGCGCCGAATAGCGCCAATGAAAAAACTATACACTGTCAACCCTTTACTGCCACAGACATCCGGAACCACGCCAACTTTCGACCAACTTTCTTTCTATGTGGACAGACTTGGCTTAGCAGTCGTTTCCTGAGTTGGTTTGACCTTTGAACACTAGTACCACTTCCGCTCGGCTCAAAACCTCTTTGCCACCAGGAGGTTTTGAGCCACCTCAATATGTCAAATCACCTCAATATGCAAGCTTACACGGGTTTTCGAGGGAAGGACTGTAGCACTAAATTAGCGCACATTGGCGCCAAATGGCATCGGGGGACAGACGAATGTCATTTTTGTGACCTGAGGAATAACCCCTGCACTCGATGGTTCAGTAAAAAGGAGATTCGGGAGCAGAAAGTTGAACAGTGCTAAAATTTTTAGTAAGGGGTCACGAGGGACCGTGTCCACCACTGGTGGCGGACACTTGCTGAGAGCTCGCAAATGCTCCGGTCCGAACGAGCCGTTTTCGAAAAACGCGCCTGGTCGCGAATGGGTTAAATAATAAAACTCCGCCACAGCCTTCTGGACGAGCGCGTTTCGAGAGATCACGCGAACCGCGATGTGGTGCCTGAGATCAGCAAGATTGTCGATTTCTCCGCCATCGTAGCTACCCTATTGAACTTCGCCCGAACCGGGTAACGGGTAACTCAGGGATTCAGGTCAGATCACCTACTTGGATATACTATCTTTTTGGGTACTCAGCCCCCTTCCATCCCTTCCATTCCAAGTAGGCGAGAGTTTCTCCAATGCCCTTCGATTCCATGTGGTGGCACCCAATGCTGTAGCAGTACAAAGTTTCCAAGAAGGTACGGGCGACGACATGTGAGGAGGATATTCTTCACGAGTTGCTCGATGTAACCGCGCTCACCTTCAGTCCGGGGTCCACGAAGAAAATATTGGTCTTTCCATTCCAGGTACGTCCGGTCCATACCATCAACCGCCTTGGCGACGGTGAAGATGATGTCCTAGACCGTGGCGACGTTGTCGGAGCTGCTCGATGTTGGAGATCATCCAGATCGAGAGTACTGGTCTCCAGGTAGCTATCCATGGGTGACTCCATACTAGAAGTTTCGCAGCTGTTTGGAGGTGACATGAATTCCAAAGGTCTTCTCCAGTCAGGCTGCGACTGGAGATGACTTCATATTTTGGTGTACATGAAGGTGATGGGCGAGAGCCAGCTCCTGCTTATCGAGGAACATCTTGGGTATCTTCCGCCCTGGTACTCGTATCCACGTCTTCTCTCTGGGCTGCGAAAACTTTGCTGATATGTGACTCGGTCGAAGTGACTTTTTCCCCTGTATGTTCATGTCTTCGCGGTAGAATTACTTTACAGTAGGAAGGGGAACGAAAGATCAGAAACTCTGAAGTAACGGTACATGGTGACTCTACTATAACGCACAAGAGGCGTGTCTGCCAATGTCATTTGATGAGGCTACGTTTAGGGCGAATGGTACAGCTTACTGTTTGAAGGTAAAGACTTAAAGGCAAGATCAATCACACGCAAGTTACAAATCAGCCATTATTTCTCAGGTATACAAGGCTGACATAAAGGTAACAAGAAAGCTGATAACCTAAAGCTTAGCGAAGATAGAAATGAGTAATGAGCGGATAACTCTTACAATGCAAGGATTAAGTGAAAAAAAGAGATGATCAATCTCTTCACATGACGTTTTATCCTCATGTTCCTTTATTTCCTTTTTCCGTTATTTTTCCGACCTAGCATTCTTTCTTTATTCGCATGATTATACTAACCTAACGAACTTCAGGGCCCCGTCCCGTGCCCTCTAATATGCGATCCACCAGCTTGTGCATGCAGGGATGGCTTTTATAGGAACGCTCAAGGGAGATGTGTGAGCGCCAGTAACTGTCCTCAGAGTGGGTTTTTCCGAAAGATTCTGTCTTTATTTCGTGTTTTGATGTCTTTATGCCTTGCAACGGGCTGTGAAATTCAACCGTTTGGTTCAAGCCATTCAAAAAAGTATTTCAGCGTGCGGTCCCAACGAGTCGTTGAACCAGTGCGGAAATCGTTGTGAGGGAAAATGTGAGAATGTAGGAAGGGTACGTTGAATGTTCATTTTCTGACTTCTTGCAGAACGCACAACTCTGTATCGTCTGGAGAATAGTGTTCAATTCGAGACTAAAAGAGTAGGAAAGTGTACGTTTCCTCCTAAGGGCAATGCATCATAACCTTAGGGACCTTGGCCAAATATTCTGTTTACATGACTGCGATCAATATAACACTTTTCAGGGTCCAATCCCGTGCCCTGCAATATGTGACCCACCAGCTTGTGCATGCAACAGTGGCTTTTATAGGAATGCTAACGGAAGATGTGTGAGCGCTAACAGCTGTCCTCAGAGTAAGTGTACTTGTTTCATAAGTCTTATTTTTAGTCCACCTTCTTTACTGAACCTACCAAATCTCAAAATCTTGCCCAAGAAATGGAAGAAGTATGAGATACACAAACGGGAAAGTCATATACTGCTTTTTGGGATGGAATACGACCCCACATCGCCAGCGGTCATTATGCGACCCCCTTCGACGCTGTACACAACAAATGACTTGCTCTGGCCTGAGACGGCAAAGTGTATGGGGACCGATTCCCGGTAGACGGTCTTCAGGACCACGCGACGTTGCGCGCGCGACAGTGGAGCATGCTAGCGATAAACTCACCGCGTTGTTTAATTAGATTGTATTCATTCTAGTTTCAGCCTCGTTCTTGAGCTAAGACTTGGACTGCGATGACCCTCAAATTCTGTTTCATTGGCATAGTGATCACATAGCGAGTATGGTGCAGAGAAACCTACACAGATTGTGCTAGCGAGTAAATTTAGCTTACCCGCTGATCCCTTATCACGTGGCGGTTACAATGCTCTCTGGACAGCATACTCTTAAAAACTATTCTTACGAACTGTACTGAAGTTCTGTTGAGGTACGACGGAATGTCTGTTGAAAAAAAAGCAGCGAAATGGCATAATCGCGGTAACAAAACCCTCGCGAGCGCGCGTCGTTGATAACTAGACAGTACTTGCACTGGTCGTGCGCGTGACCCTACCTGCACATACCCACAATCTCCGGTCCGCCACCGGTTTCAATTTTTTTCGTGAAGGATTGTAGCTGGAGATGGTCGCGGACGTCCTGCAACTGTTGACCCAAAGGAGACCATAATGTTGAAAAGTCCTACGAAAAAGCGAGCGAGAACTTGCTAAATCTCGTATCAACTGTTCTGGATCATCCTCAGAATGGTTGGGGAGGGGGAATCAACTCGCATCAACCAACCGGAAGTCGAACTATATGGTGCTTTTTCGGGCGTTATGTGGTGAGCTTTGTTCATCATATCTTCCTGGCTGTAGTGGATACTGCAGTGAGTATAATACGAAAACCAGCGAAACAATCCAGAAACTTTACGCTTGCGCACGGTATTAGGTAAAAGACAGGGACCTTACCACTTTTGCGAGAACGAGCGCCCACATAGCATAAAAGGGTGGCTGCAGAAATTGAAGGAGTTAGCTTATGGAACCTTACCTTATCCACCGAGACCCCCCTCCCCTGTCCACTCAATTAGCGATACTCTTCCGCATCTGCAAGTCTATTTTTTCCTGCTTTCAAAGGTTCATTTTACTCCTGTTGTACGGGCACTTGGATCGCATTTGTCTAGCCATATTGCGCTCTCGACACTAATGCGCTACTCATACATGGCCTCCAGAAATAAGGTAAAACCAAAATTATTTTGCTCGCAGGACCAACGTGATTTTGACCTTCAGGCATGAATTCTTTGGATTATGCCCACAACCTTTGTAAGCCTTCAGAACAGAAACGTGGACCAATGTTCCAGACATCATGATGCTTCTCATGACAGTCAATAGAGTACTTCATGCACATTTTTTCCTTAAGACTCTTAACCTAGCACGCGATCAAGTTGTGGTGCCCTCACAAACCCTCAGGTCCACCATCATGATTTTCAGACGACTCGCATCTTTGACCGTAAGATTCTCAAGAAAATCCGGCTGAGCATGAAGACCTCGGGGAATCATGAATGATTCGAAAAAATAATTATCGAGCCTTAGGTGCCATAATTTGGTACTCGTTCCAAAATGGTGGTAGTTGCTATATTGTGAAAAAAATGCCGAAAAAGTGAAGTGAAACGGCCAAAAACCTGCACTGAAAGCCTTCTTTCTACAAGACTCAGGAAGCAAGTTTGGACGAGTTTCCTGCTGGCATAGTGTCTGTAATCGCTAAGGTACATACGGTTCTTGTACGGTACATGTACTCACTCATATCCATGTAGCACCGCAGCCCGTTCATATCAACTCCTTCGCTTCATATCGTACTTGGCGAATGAAGCGAAACGAGCACCAGCATCGGTCGGACATTTGTGGGCGGGCGGGTGCAGTGAGCGTCAGGTTCGGTATGTTGTAGCTCAATAGCGCGCCATAAGGGTATCTTTTTTACAATAATTTATCTCTGAAAAAGGCTCAGGTGCCTGCCTTGCTGGATGTATCAGTCCTACAGATGTTGAGGATTTCTCGTGCCTTTCAGCAAAACACGTTTATGAAAGTGTAGGGTACCTCTCCGCTGAAAAATATTCATAAATATGAAAGTGGCCGTGGTTACCGTGAATTCTCTCCTGGATAGAAGCGTAGACTGAATCATATATTTGTCATAATAAGGCGTTGTTATCAGTGACAAGTAAATGTTTCAGGTGTGATTTCGCTATTCTCAGTAGCAAGCAATTCGTATGTGGACGAGCCGCAGACTGGAGGACGTTAGACTGTCTACCCTACCATTCCATTTACTTTTAAATGTCATCTATTATGGGAATTATTATGATTCCAACAATCTCAGTCGCTTGGAATGAGATTTTTAGTGCATTTTATCATCTGGAAAAATTGGTCAGACATGGCAGTCAACCTTTATCAGTTTCTATATATTTAATCGAACATAGTATAACGACGTAGCTTGCACTGCTCTTAGATGCCATCGCATTCGTTTTTCTTCAGTAACAATTTTTGATTGTATAATGAACTTTGCAAAGGACTCTTAGGGGTACAGTACACATCCAAGGACATAGGAGGCGTGGCTGCGAAATTGAAAAGGCAGTCCCATGGTATTGGAGAAGGGAGCCGGGACGGGAATAGGGCGGAAGTCCCTCTCCCAACTCCCGATGTAGACGTTACACACAGATTCAGTACAATGGAAGGATGCTGGCGTTGCGCAGAGGCCGCACCTTTCAATGTTGCTTTTCGGCAAACATTGAGCTTCACCACTACTGATCGGAAAGGTTCGAAACGATTGGCACATAGGTATGAGCATATGACCATTCCTCTCCATACCTGTGTAGATGCCCGGTGCCATGGATGTTTATGAGGTAAAAACCCAACCTAAGCCGACTTAAGCATTGACTTGGTTGGGAAGAGGAGTAAGCCGTCCTGAGAGGCAGTTTTCCTTGTCCATACATCTTACAGACTTTCGAACTGCTTCTGCTGCTTCAGTATCTCGATCAAGCGAAAAAGCTGGTGTCAAGACCGCTCATTTCTGACACCTTCACTGTCAGATTTAATGCCCAGAATTTAACAAAAACTGAAAATTCAAAAAAACTAAGCGCGTTATCTTAAAGAAGCAAGAATTCTCCACCAGTCAGATCGAGATTGAGAAAAAAATTTCATCATTCACATGATTTTTTTATTTTCGTTTTCTTTCGAGGTGCACCGACAATCTCAAAATCAGGCTCGTAATAGCCCTTACAATGACCTGTGTACATCCTTACCCCTGAGACAGAGTAGGCGTGGCTTTTGAGCATGGCATAGGACAGGTTTCTCGTGGGATACTTCAATTCGAAACAACTGCCCCCTTGTTCTGTTTTAGATGTAGACATGATTACGACTGTTCCAAGGTGGCAATATCTCACGAAAACCTGGCCGCCGCCATTTTAAAATCGAGTGCGCAGCCATCCTACCGATCTCGGGTATTTCGAGGATACATGCGCAGGATTTTATCTTACCGTGTGATACTCCTCTCTTCTGCGAGAAAAATGATCTTCCAAATGTCTGTAAACACTCCCGTCAATCGATATAATAGTGTTGGTAAAAGGATAAAAAGGATAAAGTCTTCGCCGTTGATCAATCCCTTTGTGGGATGCGGCACGCATTCTACTTCCATTCAGAATCGTAGTGGCTTATTGAATGCGATGTGGCCTATACAGGGGGGGGGCAAAAAAAAGTCATTTTGCCTCCATGACTTTCAAGGCGCTATAAGTTACACTTTATTAAATTTTTATCGGACATTTTTACTACCATATTAAAGAGCACATTAAATACTATAATGATACTCCGCCACAGCCTTCTGGAGGAGCGCCATCGAGAGATTCGGCCGCGCGAAAGTGAGTGGGTACCGGAGTTGAGCGAGATCGTTGATTTCTCCGCCACTGTAGACCACCCTGTTGAGCTCCGCCCGAACTAGGTAATTGAGTGGGTTCAGGTCAGGGGACATATTTCAATATTACATCTTCATCAGGTACGAAACGCCCTTCCATTCGAAGTAGGCGGGAGTTTTTCCAAAACCCTTCGATTCCATGTGGTGGCACCCAAACCTGTAGCAGCACAAGGTCTCCAAGAAGGTACGGGCGACCACATGTAGGGAGGATATCCTTCTCGAGTTACTTGATGTAACCGCCAGCGCTCACCTTCAGTCGGGGTCTACAAAGAAAATATCGGTCTTCCCATTCCAGGTACGGCCGGTCCACACCATCAACCCGCGCCTTGGTGAATGGGGTGAAGATGATGTCCTGGACCGTAGCGACGTTGCCGGAGCTGCTCGATGTTTGGGGTCTTGCAGATCAAGAGTACTGGTCTCCAGGTAGCTATCCATGGGTGATTCCATTCAAGAAGTTCCGCAGCTGTTTGGAGGCCACGTGAATTCCAAAGGCGTTCTCCACTCAGGCCGCGACTGGAGATGACTTCATATTTTGGTGTACATGAAGGTGAATGGCGGCAGCCGGCTCCTGCTTATAGAGGAAGATCTTGGGTATCTTCCGCCCTGGTACTCATATCCACTTCCGTAGAGAGATGTCTGGGCTACGAAAACTTCGCTCATATGTGACT
>MU912583.1:0-12479 GCA_036418165.1 Cooperia oncophora
ATAATAGTGATGGAGTAAATTTTGCTGCTCATGTCGCCGCAATCATCCACCACACACCACTTCTACGAATCGAAATCTCGCTGTCTCTGGCGGAGGCTATGCCTCGTGACAGAAAGTACATTCATGCTGGCACGCACATGGACATATATACATCGACACGCGCACTATAATATTCTCAGAATGAAGAGGTCTTAGAAGCGCAACCACCGCAACGTATGTGACCACGCTAACTGCATCTCAGGGAATGGAGTGAATTATATATAGAAGGGTAGGTATCATTTCATGATCGACTATTGAATCTTTATAGTTCTAGATATTTCTGACAAATCTACAAAAGCTAAAAGCCTATGCCATCGCCAAGGACTAAAGCGGTTCGTGTACTTGATTATTTAGCAGTTTGATGAACGATCTCCCAAGATCCTTTTGGTGTGTCTATCAGAAGTTTTTGGCACGCGAAAACATGATTGACAATCCTTCCATTAATCAGTGATAGCTGAGAGCTTGGGGTGATTCGCAGCACTTAAGTACATCCAAGACACGGCACTGCGCGTGGACCAGCTGCTACCTCAGCATGAGTTCATACGTTGCGCCAGAGCCCAGCACCGTCCAGCGACCATCAGCGTCTACCAGCGCTGGTGGTGTGCGCTAACATTCGCTAGATCGATAGCTATACTTCCCTTGTATCTGACGCTCCTAGACGCTGGGGGGCGCTGGCGCAGCTGGCAGACGCTAGCGCTCGCTAGATCGAGCCCACATTTCCATAGCCCCTCGTGACGCTGACGGACGCCCGAAGACGCTCTTTGTGAGATCGATATCCATACTTTCCTAGTCGCCAGAATTGCCCTGGAATACTATTTCAGCAATTTCGTTGTTTA
Organism: Cooperia oncophora; assembly: GCA_036418165.1. Taxonomy (NCBI): domain Eukaryota; kingdom Metazoa; phylum Nematoda; class Chromadorea; order Rhabditida; family Trichostrongylidae; genus Cooperia; species Cooperia oncophora. The sequence continues at coordinate 876 of MU912583.1, forward strand.
AGAGCACCGGCACTGCAAGATCAAAAACGACTAGCGGCGAGTATGACATAGTAGTTGATGAAGACGATGAGAAGGTTAGTTTTGATCGAATGCTACTTTCTACTGTTAACCGTAGTCCAATCACGAGGCACAAGGGGGGCTTGCAATTTCGAATTCATGCATCTTCAGTAAGATCTTGATGAGGTGCTTGGGCAAGATTAGTTGTGGTCGCATCTTCAATGCCGAACGTTGAACAAGGTTGATATAATGGTATTTAAATTTCAGTTCACTACTCTATTAGGTTCGACGTTAACAGAGGAGAAAACAATGTCTTCAGCGGCGGAATGTACCGTTTTCAAGGTATGTTGGCCAGATTTCTGCCACTATGCTGCCTTTTCACTGCACTGGGGAGTGATTTCAGGCTGCAGCTCGGAAGCAAGGCTCAGTTCGACGTTCTCAACCTAAAGAGTTGAAGAAGGTTGTGTTCTTCATTTGCCGACTTTTTTCGGGAAAGTCTGCTGATTCCACACATTAGTAGAGAAAAAGTAGGCGACCTTGGTTGGCTACGCTTCGAGGTGGAATTAGTCATCGGAAATGAACCACTTCACGCAGGGAGCTCTATGTTCCATGTCGCAGTTCGCAGCAATATGTTCATCGACCATTCTATTGAACCATTAAGGCTGTGTGTCGGTTTGTAGGTGAGTTTGTGTGGTGGTCCGCAGATTGCTACGCATGTGTGACAAAGAGAGGAATAGGAGGAAACGATCGTTGTCAGAAACTGCAAATCAAAGCTGACGTTGTAGTCTACCCTGGTAAATTGGTTATGGTCCTACCGCTAACCATAGGAAGGTCTTCGGAATGCATCAACAGATGTTTCTTCTGCTGCTGATTCCACATCTGCTTTCCAGATCCGCAGAACCATTCTCTTAGCGGAATTTTCTGATTTTGTTTGTCCACCTTTCTTGCAACTTTTTCATAAGCGTCGGCTAATCCCGATGTTCTAGGCTTGTCGTGTACGCATTGTCAAAGTGGCGATTTCTGATAACTCCACCCCACTGAAAATTTAAAGCCGGCTTTGAAAAGAATTTACCAGGGTCTATTAAAAGCGAAGCACGGTTGAGCAATCACTGAGTGGCTATGATAGACCACATGGTAATGGGTAAACACAAAAAAAGCAGAAAAAGTGCACCGGAAAATCTCATTTTCCATCATCGTATCCGAAATCATAGTTCTCGGATCCTCCAGCTCAACCTCTTCTCCAAGTGAAGAGGAATCTCATAGATTTGTGCCATTTCTTATTTTTCGAAAGTTTAGGTATTCAGTAAATAATATTTGTGCTTAGATAACTGAATGGCACGGTTCAAGTGATGCAGCTCTGGAAGATGAGCCATTCTATCATGGCTACATGGCTCGAGCAGAATCTGAGAAAGTACTCACCAAGAGCGGCGAGTTTCTTGTGAGAAAAGCTGAAGTCAGAGGCAGAGAGGTTTCTTTTTTTTACTTCGAAGCACGATGCGCTGCCAAAGTTCACGGCTCTCAATTTTGGTAATGCTGAGGGAATGTTTGATGTCCCGACGCGGATTGAATCTTCAAAGTGAATCATTAGGTCACCCATTTAAAAAATCTTCAAGGTTTCATTCATGCAATACAAAAAGGATAGCAGATGCAATTATATTATTTTGGCTTCGAATTAATTAGATCCCTCCTTCATCAATGACCCGCTCCCAGTGCCCCGAAAGCGTTTGGACCTCTGGTACTTCGTTTTTTCAACAAGTGCGAGTAAATCGCTGCTGATGCCATTCTCGATAAATGACAGAACGTTGCAGCGTATCCCATCGGACAGTGCCTTAAACTGACCAGAATACTAAAAATCGCACGGCTTAATGTCGGGTGAAGGAGGTAATTGAACACAGGTCTCATTATTGGTTCTGCCGTAGCACTGCCCAACAATACAGTTACTCGCAGTCTGGCACAATGGCGAGCAACGGTGACCTCCTTGTAGTTGCTGGTACCATCCTTTTGTCGAAATGAGTGCTGATAAACAGGCAATATACAACGACAGCGACGATTTTTTTTCTCTCTGTGAGCCGCCAAGCCACAGTTCAGAAATCCTTTGTCATGATGATTATCCCTTGGGCCCTCGTAACCCCTCAGGGCAGATTTCGAGCGGCTTCTCATCTCCATTCATACAAAATTGAGCTTGTGAATTCTGGCTTGGAGTTCGAGACCCACCCATTATTTCATTTAGGCCGGGAGCGATTTCACAGTTGTGTTTCACAGAATGACATTTATGTGGAGAACACTACCGCTATAGGCATGAAATCGGTACTGCTCCGTGGCCCATATTCAAACGCTCTACCATCCTCAAATTATCGGACATAACTCGTGCAGCAGTTGCAGCAGGGATGTCAGCTCGCGGGGAAGCTCGACAAGGGTCCAGGCTCTGTGATCAGACATTCAGCGCTTGACATACACCCTTTTCTAATCATTATTATTATGGGACCACGGCAACAAATTTTTTCCTTTTCTTCGGATTTTCTGTTCCGAACCCTCACTTTGCATTTCGAGAACACCACTACACGCATCTACTGTTCCGGCGCAGGTCGAATTTGAGCCAGGGCACATCATTGGTTGGGGATTTTAGTCGAGTCTGTACGAGACCCCTTTTTTTGGGGAGTTGGTACGACCCCCCCAGCCCTCTGTCCTTCCTCATCGAATCGAGCCGTCGAGCGGGGGGGGGGCATATAGTACGCATGAAACAGGAAAATCACCAAAAGTCAACCACCACTCCTACAACGCCAAAACGTAAATACGACCCCCCTCCCAAAAATGACCAAGTACGACCCCCCCCCTTTACAACGTCCATGAAGCGAGAAAAATCAACTATCAAAATAAATTTTTCTCAGCCCAAATACGACCCCCCTCTCCTGGCGGCCAAATACGACCCCCCCCCCCCTGTTGGGGATTCCCCAACAACGATGTGACCTGATTTGAGCAGCTGGTTAGAAAAACTATTGGGTTGGCTCATAAGTGATGGCGTTTTTTTTTGTCACGCAATTTTTATATAAAAACGACAGTTGTTCACAATATTTTGTGAACTATTTGATAGGTGATTTCCTATAAGATACAGTCGTCATCCTTGCACTTGATAGTCAATGTCAGTGCGGCTGCGTGCGGCGCGGTCGCCCGCACCCGTACTGCACCAATCGTTGAACCAGGAAGTGACATTACTGTATTATATCCTTCGTGTTACTCGTTTTCTATCACTTTTTGTCGCATACGCGTTTCAACGAAAAGGCTGAGAAGGCTTCAAACAGTGTGCACGCTCCTTCTCGCCGACACGCCCCTATCAAGTGCAAGGATGACGACTGTATTTGGTTGTTTACCTACTGTTTCATGATTTTTATTTCATTGAAAGGAAAATTCGGGTCGACCCAAAAGTGAGTTTTCGACAACTACTTTTTGAATTTATCTCGGCTCTCAATCTACAGAAGAAGCTCAAACCTTGTGGTATATATGACCAAAGAAAGATGCGTCTTATGACAGCTTGAAGTTGGTTCAAGCTATCAAGTGGTGGGAATTCGGACCTTGTAAAAGAGCATCGCGCGGGGATGGGCATCTCGCCTGCGGAGCCCATCCACTAGATTTTGAACTTCTCCACTGAAGAGAAGTGATGCCTGGTAATGATAAGAAAGCATTCTGTAACCTCTAACGATCCCTCAATCTTTGGCATGATTCTCAGTTAATAAGGTAATTCCGCAAGCTCTCAGCTGGACAGAATAGGGCATTAGGTTCGATGCTTGTCTATGAGGTCGAAACTGGAAACTTCGAATCACTTAAAGTATTATTAGTATTCCTGAGAGACGTAGCCTTTCAGCTACGCACGCAGCAGCTGCGCCCATGCGGCTTCAGCTTTTTAATTAGAGGCATAAAAGAGAGGCTGTCGAAAATGCTCAATTTCGTCGACCTGACACTCCATTTTTATCACTAAAATATTAGTGGAAAGAGAAACTTGAAGAAAACTAAGACACTATCGTGTAGGGCAAGGAATTCTCTGCAAAACGGTATAGTAACTCATGGTCAGTGGCAAAACTTTTCTTCTTCAGCGCGATATTTCGAGTGGGAAAAAACGCCATTACTTATGGCCGACCCATTACTTGAAAAGAGTAATGGTTCGTCTCATCCCTGACCTACTGGCTCTTTTGGTTGCAGACCTACTGCTTCAACGCACTTAATAATAAAAGAAGAACACCCTCCTTCATGAGTGAGCGACGAGAGCCTTGTAATTTTGCCGCACATATGTACTTACTGTCAAAATATGTATGCATTCGAAATAATGCTACGTCTGACCATTTCAGTCCTATATAGTAACAGTAAACCACGATGGTGGAAAAATACACTTAAAAATACAGGAAGCAAAAGATCTCTTTTGGCTGCATACCTACTGCTTTAACGTACGTTCACTTTCTATCTAGTGCTTCAGTCATGTCTTCATGGCATACGGAGCGATACTCATAAAAATCCACACTGTTTCGTCATTCAACATATTTTTCTAACTGTACAGTGGGTAGTAAAAGTATGTGGACACCCCAAATTTTATCTCTACAGGAGCGTCTTCGTTTTGGCGAAATGGGACCTCCACTAATCAATTTCCCGGGTACGGGAGCCTCATTCTACTTCGTAGCATCTTGTGAGCGACTTTACATTTTTTTATAATAGGAAGAAGTTTCTTTGTAGCAAAACTGTATGGACAGTTGAGCAAAAATTAATTCATCTTCGAGATTAAAGTCTGGTAGCTCCTATGTGATTTTGCGCTAGTTCGGTCATTTTATTTGGCGCCCTTCTGAACGAGGTTCCTCACGTTGTCGTGGGTATAGCGTCTCGAACAGCGAATGTTGCCACCTTGAGGCGACGAACTTGCACTTGTTGTGAAAGGCGCGCTGAGCTGTGATCTCCTAACGTTTTTAGTGACAATGGTCAGCAGAACTATGTGGCAAGCTCACCATATCAACAGCAATGCACAGGAACCTTTCCTTTGCTGGAACTGTGGTATCCTGCTTCTGTAGAACATTTTTGCTGCATCGCCCATTTCCCAAAAAAAGCGAAAAATGTGAATCAGCTACTTATTCCCGACTTTTTATGCCTCATGTCGGAACAGAAGGCTACACTTTTCCGTTTCTTCCAGGGCCATAGCAAACCAAATGCAAATCCCCTCCGAAGTTTTTTCCGAAGACATCAGGAGCTACCTAACGAGGGCCACCTCAATGTCGCGTTATCCGTCCATCCGTCCGAAGCGTCAATACTGAACTTTTCTCAACAAAGAAAATTATCTGACTAGAAAATGTAATGCTATGTTGCCCGTTTTAATCTTGACAGGGTTCCCCAGAGTCACCTAATGTGATGATGTCGTAGCTTTTTCACTCTAATTGAACTCTTATTTGTCATCTCGTCCTCAGTAACCAACCTGGGAGGTTTTCCACATTAGTTTACGAAGCACACTCATTAATTATTAGTCACTAATAATTTGATAGAAGAGCTCCCAAAATGATCATTATTGAGGGTCAGCAAACTTTGTGAAGTGTTCTCTTGACCAACATACCGAGAGTCATCTGAAATTGATCAGGCTCTTCTTCCCTTGTTCTTGGGGAATAGAGCGTCTGGATAGTTCTACTCACTCTGTATCATTTTGAAAACGGCAGTAGATCACGGTTCAGCGGATCTTTCACAGCAGTCAACGGTGCAATGTGGTTCATCACCTCAAACGGGCCTACCGTGAGAAACCTCGTTAAGGAGGTGCCGAATGAAATGACAGCACTACGCAAAATTGTAAAGGAGCTGTGATACTATGATATCGAGCTATTATTTTTCTCAAATGTCCACATATCTTTGATACAAAGAAATTTTTTCAACAATAAAAAATGTAAAGTCGCCCTAACATGGTGCGGAGTGGAGTATACGTACATCTGTAATCGAGTAGTAATACCATAATCAAAGCTGTTCCTGTGGAGTGGAAGTATGGGAAGGCTATATACTTTTGTTACACACCGTAGGTGTTATACAATAAATGAGTCACTTTGCAGACCATACAAACCCTAATAAGATATCACATGGCATTGAAAGAACCTGTGTACGGCAAGAATGTCATCCTGAAGAGTTATCTCACTCGCGAGCAGTGGCAATTGTATCATGAACAGGTGATAGTAACGCTGTAGTCAGCTCCGAACCCTTGCAAGAGACGTTCAGTCAGTTCTGCGCTACCTAGTCTTTGAAGGGCAGTATTCTGTGTGGGGCCGGGGGCATGCTTCTAGTTCGCCAGTTGAGACTGATGAGCTCTCGTAAAGCTACCATGAAGGATTTGTTATGTTTGAAGCTTGGAGTATACTAGTCTTTATGAGATGACTAATTCAATTCAATGTATATATGCGAGTATGTTAAGCGCTTCCAAAAAACCTATAAAAAATCTTGGCACGGCCAAGCTATCAACTGTTGCAAAGCAGCCAGAGTCCTTGTGCACTCAGTTCACGAGGCGTCAAAAAAGTTCAGTAGATATTTCAACTGTTGGTCTGCGTCCGTATATACTTTGCGGCAACGACACCAGCAGCGTTTGGAGGGTCCGCCAGCCATTAGGGAAGTATAGATATCGATCTAGCGTCTACCAGCGTTCAGAAGTGAAGAGTAATGAGAGATATTAGGGTAGCAGACTGCTGGTAGAGTATGCGGAGAAAGGAGAGTGACTGTCTGCTACCCTCCTACTTCCCATTCTTTCCACTCCTGGACGCTGTTGGCCGCTGGTGAACGTTGGTGGTTGCTGCCACAAAGTATGAATGCGGCCTTACGGACAAATGCGATTTTTTGATTTGATCCGTGCTTAAAGGCATATATGAAACAGTTGCTCCAGATAACCACCAATACTTCACTTGGTCATGGAGCATTCGGCGAAGTGTTCAAAGGAACGCTCACTCTTGGGCTCTTCACGAAACCGGTAGAAGTGGCAGTCAAGACTTTGAAGAACGGCACTTTAAATAGTGATGACAGGTGCGTTCTTACATTTCTTTTCCACTGCATATATGATTGATGATTTGATGATTAAATGATTGAGTTTCGGAAGAGGCAAAAGGGCTTGATGGGGACATCGCTGATAGCTGTCAGGCACTGATTAAAGGCATATGGCATGACTTGGTACTCGGCCATAAATGGTAGCACAGTTGCTACATAGTGGGAGGACGGCGAGATATCAAAGCGAGTAGCTCGAAAATCTGCGAAGAAAAGCCTTCGTTCTTCATGACCCAATAAGCAATTTCGGACGAGTTCCCGTAGGCATTGAGCCAACAACCGCTACGGTAGATGTAGTGTGTGTATCTATGCACTCCCATATCCATGTATTTAGTACAGCGGCCGCTTCCTATCGATTCTTTTGCTTTATACTCTGAAGGCGAATAGCGCACCCACGCAATTTCTTCCGAAACGCCTGTTCTCATAAGGCGTGCCATATAGCTTCACGCGGGACACGATCGAATGCTTTCTCTAAGTCAAGGAAGGCTAGATGGGCATGCTTCTGCTTCTCGCAATGTTCCTCCAGCACGAGGCGAGTGGCGTGAATGGCATTAATGGTGCCACAGTAGGCTACAAAGCCGCAGTGGTTGGTAGAGAGCTGGACTATATCACGGATGCGATTATCAACAATTCGCTCAAAAATTTTCATGCTGTGCGAGAGCAAGCGAATTGGACGATAATTTGAGCAGTCTGCAGGACTGCCTTTTTCTTCCAGATTGGAACTTTGTGCTCTTTTGCCATTTTCCGGGCATCTTCTTCTCTGCAACGACCTGGTTGAAGAACTTCGTCAACCATCCAGCAGAATACCAGCGGTGTAACCTCCATATTCCAGCCGCCGCGTCGTCATTGCCTGTTGCCTTGCCTGACTCCATCTTTAAGGCCCGCTTCCGTTTCTTTTATGGTTATCCTCCAGGCAGGACCGTGTAGTGGTGAGCCATGAAGTATGGCTAGGTGTGGGTGTGTATATTCTACTGTGGAAACTTCCTCAAAGTAGTCGCGCCATCGCCTTAGCACCTTCTTTCGGTACATCAGAAGAACGCCTCTTCGTCATTGAGCAGCAGCCACAGTCTTATTTGTCGCAATCTTTGCATCTGATACTTTCGCCAATTGTCAGTTGACTTGTCTCTTAGAAACAAGTGATAGCGCATTTCTTTTCGCTAGCCTTAAGTCTGAGATCGTGGGTCAACAACAATGCCTGTTCATCACTTCTACGCCTTCCAAGCTTCGTTTGGCCGAGTTCGGGGCGAGCGGCCTGATTTACATACTTGAAAGCTTTTTCCAGGGTTTCGTTGACAGCTGTGACAATTCGTAGCCGAATACAAAAGATCACAACTGCCTCCTTCTCCTTCATACGTCACCATTTAGTTCTCTCGGAACCACACCGCTGGACCTGTTTCAAGCTAGGCAACGCAATATTCAGCGCACAAATCAGCGAACGATATTGCGTGACGGTCTCATACAGCACGACCATCGCGCTGTGATGAGCCCTTGACCGCAGCGCATGACTAGAACAAAGTCTACTTGTGTTCTGGCACTTCCGGTATAGTAGGCAGTTAGGTGCGAGTCGCGTTTACGGAACCTTGTGCCAACGATGGTCAGATTATGAGCTTCTGCATACTCTATAATGCGCTCACCATTGCCATTACGTGTTCCATAACCGAACCCACCATGACAGCTATAACCGTCTTTCGTTGCGCCCACGTGCCCGTTAAGGTCATCCAGCGACAATGATAGCGTCATTTGACGGTATCTCAGCTGTCTTCTCCTCAAGCAGAGACCAGAGCTCGTTCTTTCATAGCTCGGTGCATGCTGTCCTGTTTGTGGGGCATACGCAGAAAAGAAGTGGTACAGTCGCTTGCTACAGTTGCTCGATAGCAGAACAATCTGCATCAAACGGTCTCCGATGCCACGTCAGTAGTGGTATGCGATTCGCCACCAAGACTTTAAAGATTCGATCAATGTCTCTCGACTTAGAACTGGATCACCTTGTCTCCTGCACCGCACAGAGGTCGATTCGCTTTTGCTGCAGTGCCTCTGTCAGCTCACGATCATCCTGTCAATGTCTCACTGTTAAGCCTTGCGATGCGGACTTTCCACCCTGGGCTGTGATACTTTCGGACTAGCCTTGTCGCCCTGCGATGCAGTCCCCGCATAGGATACCCTTGCATACTCTCCAAACTCGCCAGGCTCTACGAGCGCACGTCGGCTTCCGCGGACGCCGTAGCATTGTCTCCGAACTCATGTGGCATAATCAAAAATGGTAGTGTGTCATGGGGTACTCATAGGCCTACCCATCACTAAGGCCTGTCACCTGCATTCGGATGTCCGCGTTCAGCTCAGCTCGCAGCGAGCAGTTCCCAGTGGCATCATGTGGAGGAGCGGACTTTTGCACCATCCGTGGACTTCGATATGCCTTCGAAACACATATTCCCGTTGAACTGAGTCAAAGCATAATTTGGTTATCATCGATCGATTTGGTCCGAGTGTGCGCCGTGCATTACGCTTCTACGCAGAGGTGGTGGGAAGGTGCAACTTCTGATTTCAGGTAATTTCGTCCGTCCATGCAAGCAGATGTTTGTTCAGAGTTTGGAAAGGTCCATACGCACGAATCTTTTTGAGATGTATTATTTAGTCATCTACGTACTTACGAGTTCATGCTAACTATTGATATTGCTAATCAATTGTTTTAACATTTTGTAGTCTTCCTCGCATCCAGGGCCCTTGCAGCTTTCCGTACGCTCCATCAAACTTAGCGAAGGCACTGCTGCTTGGTACTCACTGACCCTGCGTTGACGACCCTTCCGCTTCTAAGCAGCCAAGTACAAGCCCTGACGGGTTTCGCACAACGATGCTGTTGTACCCTGATGCGGCTTCTGCGGCCTAAAAGAAATCATTTGCGCACAAGTGCCCATAGCGCGTGCTGCAAGCGTTCGGGCCCCGAACAGGTGTCATATCCGTGATGGGGAGCGAAACTACCCCTGGAGACAGATTTCTCAACCAAATGTAGCTTTTGAATTAATTGCGAAAAGACCTGGTGATCATACTACAGTGTCAAGTACTGCAAGCGAGGGGCCTATGATTAGTGTGCTAACTCATTCTTTATCAAGAAAATCGAAATGTATTCGCCGCAAGACCTATCTCTACGTAATGGTACACGTCCTGCAGGAGTAGGGGCATGTTGTACTCCTGAAACAAGAAATCAAGATTTAAAATTTCTCTCATGGCCGAATACGCCCGTCGCCGTGTCTTGAAAGAGCGTACGTCGGAATGATGCCGAAGAAGAAGGTTCAAGGTTTAGAGTGAAGGTGCCTTCCCAGAATAGAGCTCCCTATGTGATGCGAGCGACGGTAAACGCCAGCCAAACTTGATGAATATAAAATTAAACCTGACAACTGGTTTCTCTTCTAATGAAAGTGTCTCTTAATCAAGGTTTAACCCACAAATACATACTTCGTCCTCAAAAATGCGCATTTTTGGGACAAGGGACGTTTTGCAGTAATCTGATAGTCGCACGGACGACTCCCTTCTTTGCTTGCCTTTTCTCTGTACGCATTAGCAGTAGGAAAGGACAAATAGGGAAGGATCGCATGGTGCCTATAAGTCTTTGCCCCGTCTCCCACCTGATCGACTATCGCAGACCGAATTTTTAGAGGGTGGAAAGAAGTATAAATCCGGCTTCGAGTGGCCGTTATTGTAACTATCGAGAAGGTTCTGCTGTCTTTTTAGAGTGACCTTCTTACGAGAAGCCAATGTGATGCTGAAACTTCAACACAAAAATGTCATAAAACTGTATGGCGTGGCTACACAAAAAGAGCCAATTATGATTGTGATGGAACTTGCTCCAGGTCTAGAACTTTTCTTATATTTTATATACAATACGCCTCCAATTCTTGTGAAACTCAGGATGGGTTCGTCTCACTCGTTCCGTCCGCCAACTGATTGCCTATCGTTTGCCACTTTTTCCACTCTCGGGCTCTTTTGGAACCGAACTACGAATTTTTGAAATATGTAGCTCACAACTGTGCGCACGCCCCGCCCACAGTGGGCGGGGCTTAGCTCAGTTCATGTGTGTCTTGGCCCATGCCCTACCCAACCCACCCTTGACCCGCCCCCTCCAACTGGCTCTTCAGGTGATTCCGAATTTCCGGACAGACAGACAGATAAACGACAGACGTTGCCGTTCATATGTGGTAGGATCACGCTATATATTGAAACTCACACTACTGCTAACATCCACTATTTTATTGGAAAACATTCCTTCAGCGGTTGAATAAGTTGCCACTACCGACAAAGGAAGAGGAGTGCAAACAATCCTAATAGCTGTAGCAATAAGCAGTTTTTTGGATTTTGCCGTGAAAATTATTACTACCAGCCATCATCTATGGTTATCATTCTTGGCACTCTCTACCAACGTCCTCGTCCTTTGTGCTGACGTCTCGTTCTTCCTATTGGAACTAGTGACCACTTGCTGTGCCACTCGTTATGAAGTCGTGAGTTTACCTCTAGAACCCCCTGAGCCTTGTTATCACTGCTGTCACTGCCATCTCCCCAAAAGTTTCCCATACCCCCTCC